>CM071569.1:286003269-286052345 GCA_036426205.1 Ascaphus truei
GATGTGAGGATGTTTTTGTTGATCTCAGGGGTATGACCTTGTCTCTTCTCTTCACTTGGCCCTCCTATCACTTGGAGATGGCCAAGACATGATTCAGAGAGGGGTGTGTGTCCACATTCTGTTACCACCGTTCTGCGGGCGTCAACATAGTCTCGTCCGTGCTCTTTGTCGGTGCACGCGTTGCCCACTATCACCCATCCTAGGTCAAGTCTTTGTGCGTATGGCGCGTTGTGGGGTCCGTTATGCTGTTTACGGACTTTATGTACCCTCATGATGTCCCTGCCGAGCAGCAGCAAGATCTTGGCACCTTGTACTACCGGCAGGATGTAGTTGGCTATTCCCTTGAGGTGCGGGTAATGGTGTGCCATGTCTGGTGTGGGAATCTCGTCCCTGTTTGTGGCCATGTGGCTGCACTCGATGAGTGTGGGAAGGGGCATGTTCACTTTGCCGTCTATTGAGCATATGGTGTAGCCATTCACCCTTCTCCCTGTAGTCTCCATTCGCCCTGCGCACGTCCTGAGGGTGTAAGGAGAAGCACCGTCTTGTATGTTAAACATATCGAAGAACTCTGACCTGACCAGCGATCGGTTGCTCTGGTCGTCGAGGATTGCATACATCTGAATAGCCTTCTCAGGTTGTCCCTGGGGGTGCACTGTGACAAGGCATATTTTGGAGCAGGATATTTTGTCACCTTCTTTTCCGCAAACCTCAGTGCGCTGAGATGTGACGGATGTTGGCTCTCCTTCTCCTTCCTCCCCGCCATGCTCCACTACGGAGAATGGGTTCTTGAGTTGGTGGAGTGTCAGCGCCTCTGGGTGTAACGATGTCACGTGCTTGTCACTTTTGCACACTGTGCATTTGATCTCTTCTTTACAGTCCCTGGCTAGGTGAGTCGTGGAACCGCAGCACCTGAAGCAAACTCTGAATTCTCCAAGTAACCTCTTGCGTTCCTCTAGGGACTTCATCCTGAACCCAAAGCACGTGTTGAGTGGGTGTGGCTTCTTGTGTATGGGACATTCCCTGTTTGGGTCCCTTGGTTCCTTGTCTCCGGCGACCGACTGATCGGGAGTAGTTTGGGTCGTGTGAGGCACGTCCGTCCTGCAGACCGAGATGGGTGTTTGGGTGTTACCATATCTCGTCACTGGTCTATCGTTCCTCAGACTGCTTGCACTGTATGTGGTTTGCGCACCTAAGATGAAACTGGGGTCGTTCCTTGTCCTGGCTGCTTCGCGAATGAAGCTCAAGAAAACTGAGAATGGGGGGTAGATGACTTGCTTCTCCCTTTTGTATTAGGAACCTTGTGAAATCCACCTTTCTTGGAGGTTGAAGGGTAGCTTCTCCAGGATGGGTCTCACTCCACGAGCTGAGTCTAGGACGTTGAGACCTATTAAGGAATGGTCTTTCCTTGCGAACTCCAGTTCTTGCAGCAGGTCTCCAAGATCTCGTAACTTCGAGTAGTCTTTGGGGAAGCTGTCGACTCTTTTGAAGAGCGAATCCTCGACTGCTTCGGGGCTGCCGTAGGACTCTTCTAGCCTTTCCCACAGTAGGTCAAGACCTACTTGGGGTTGGTGCGCGTTTGCCGCCCGCAGTCTATTCGCGTACTCTCTGGATTTGTTCCCCAGGAACTTGAATAGCAGGTTGAGCTCTTACCTTGCTGAGAAGTCCAAGCTGTTGATTGCGTCTTTGAACGTGAACTTCCACGTCCGGTAGTTCTCAGGGCGGTCGTCGAAGCAGATGAGCCCTGCTTGCACCAGGTCGCGCCGGATCATATACTTGGCTATGTCTGTCAGGCCTGAGGCATCGGCGTGTTTGTCCCGTTCTGAGGTAGTTGCTGGGAGGGTCCGTGCGGTAGCCTCTTCCTTGGCGTGGACGCGTGATGACTGCTGGTCGGTGTGAGGGGCTGTGTTTCCCAGTGTGGGTGTACCTGGATGGCGAGCCCGTTTTAGTGCATCCGTGTGCGCGCTGGCGTGTGGATCACTGTTGCGGCTGTGGCTATCCCAGGCAGCATGTGCCATTGACGGAGCAGCGTCTTCTTCTCGTGGACCTAGCAAGTCTTCGGTGTCTGTGGTGTCACTCTCTCCGTGTTGAGATGGTGCGCTGGTGTTTACGCTGAAGAGGCTCCTTACGTAGTCTTCAGTGCGTTGGACTGGATCCTCTGAGGCAATCCATCTGTACGGTTGCTCCCCGCCATCCTGTTGCGCGGCTGCTTCTAGGACTTCGGCTTGGGCTATGGCGGCAGCGGCTTCCTTCTCTTGATTAAGTGCCTCTAGTTCCGCATCAAATTCGGCTTTCCTACGCGCAGTGGCTGCGGCACTAGCGGTGGCATTAGCGGCGGCGTTAGCGGCAGCAGTGGCGGCGGCATTAGCAGCGGCTGTCTGTTCCTCCTCTTCTATGCGCGCTCTTCCTGCTCTTATGGCTGCTTCTCTGCGACTATATTCGGCCCTGGCACGTGCGGCCTCTGCAGTGGCTCGCGCCTTGGTAGCATTTGTGCTTGCGCTGGACGCGTTAGATTGCGCTGATCTTGCTGACCTTGATGAGTGCCTGGATGTGTTCGAGCGCTGCAATGCGGTCTCCAGGAGGAGCTCTTTTCTTACGCTTTGCGCGTCTGTGATAGCGGTCCGCACGCAGCTGTCACGTGTAAGGTCAATGTAATTTTGTAAGTTTCTTTCTTGCAAGCTTTCGCTGGTGTTGATCCTGGTCAGGTAAGTAATGTATGCTTCTGACAGTTCTTGATAACGCGAGTAATCTGTCCTTAATTGCGTTATTGCCTGCTCGAGCTGTTGCGCATAGTTGCCAACGCTAGTAACATTGCGTATTCCCAGTGTGGTTGTTTCCCAGGCCAACTCTAATTTAGCGCGTTGCGCCTCAACGTCAGTCTCGTATTTTTCGCGGGCCTTTTGTGTCAGTGTGACTGCCCGTTTGGGCCTTGCGCCTGCTTGCGCCTGTTGCAGTTGCGCAGCGGTCTCTGTGTCTGAGTGATCGCTTTCCTGCATGATGTCTGGTGAGGCTCTGAGTTCTGCCATGCTGTAGGTGTGTGTAGGCCTTTTTCCAGTGCGTGTGGCGTGCGGTCTTTTACCTTGTCAGCGATGGGCCTCTGTCTCAGATGATGCCGAGCGGTGTCCTGCAGCGTGCAGCTTAGGGGTAGCTGTACTCACAGGTGTCCGGTGGCTCTGACCCGTGTCCTGGCGGGTGTCCGGTGGCGTGGTCCTTGATGGCGCTGGCCGTGGTGACGTGCGCAGGGGTAGGTGAGATGGTGGATCCTCACTATGGGGATGTGCAGAGGGTGAACTCAGACAGAGAAAGGCAATTAGGTTTGTGTGTAAGCTGTACTGTCCATTTGCAAGGCTGCTGCCTTGTGTGCAAGGTAGTTTGCTTATCTGTAAGGCTGCAGGCTGTGTGCAGTTTGCTGTGTAAGCTGCTTGCTTGTACTGCTGTAGAGGCTGCTCTGTATTAGCTGTGTAAGCTGCTTGCTTGTACTTTAGCATAAAGGCTGTGGGTAGCCGCTCCTCTGTGTGTGTCCCCAAGGCACACGGTCCTCTTTTTACTTTTCTGAAGCCAGGGTCACGTTTGATGTGTGAATGGCTCCCGATAGCATTAACACAGTTCCCTTTTAAATCACTCCAAGCCCTGTAATATTTCCTCCACTTTATTGGGAAAAGGCAGCAGGATACAGATACTTGTGGATGGTATGTAGTGGTGATTATTAGTTAGAAACCGGTAAAAAGAGATGGCCTCACCATGGGGGATGAACAGAGAAGGGGTTCTGTACTCACTGTCTCCAGGGTGGAAAAGGAAGTGAGGGGCAGTGTGGGTAAAGGAATAGTCTAGGGGCAGACTATGTCTGAACAAACATGAGGGGGGGCAGACTAGCTCATTCTGGTGAGGATCTCAGAAAGTGCAGTAGCAGCTCACTGATTCCATGCCCGGAGGCAAGAAATGCAACATTGTTGCAAGTTACACAGGCACAGTATGTGTGTGCAGACTCCATGCAGCTGGGAATAAGATCTGACAGGCAGAAGCTGCAAAGGAGAGAGGGGGGTGAGTCAGAAATGTAGTTCTGGTTCCATGACAGGGCTAAAAAACTAAAGTAAATAAGAGGTAGGTTGACCTGGACTTGTCCCAAAATGTCCTGGAACTCAAATCGGCCTGCAGTTCCTGACACCACCGCTGTATCTGCTCCGGAGATGCCAAAATCCCCTGACTCGGGAGTTAGTACCAAACGTCCTGGTACTCTTTCGGCTTGCAATCCCTGCCGCGACCGCTACGTTCTCTTCTCAGAACTTGGCCCTGAATAGTGGGACTTGGAAAACCTCTCGCCTTTAAATTTCTGACGCCGTCTCGCTGCTAGTTCTCCGAGAGCATCTTTTGTTGCTTTCAAATTTGCCGCTGCTGTTCTGGCGCTTAGAATCTCTTGTCCGGATTGGCTGAGGGTTTCTTATAGTATTTCAGAGTTCATTCATGAAATACTACAGCCAATCCAAGCGTGGGAAGAATTCTACCAGCCAATCAGAGCGCTGCCAGTTTATCTAAGCCAGGCAAGTGTGGATTCGTATCTGACGAGCGCCAACCTGGCGCCTCTGCCACTTGTCAGTCAGACGCCACCCGCTGAGTTAGGCTCCTCACAGTCTGGGCTGGGCAGATGGTGGTCCGAGGACTTCCAATCATCCCAGGACGTGAGTACTTGAGCATTACTCCGGTACCCAAATGGCTCTCACACCGTGGCAACCTCTGAGGCTTTCATGCCCGGGACCCGAGCAGACTTGATGGCACCCAGCTTGGTAGCCACATGGTCTCTCGGAACCGTGGACCTGGAAGTCCCAGCTGATAATACCGTGCACAAGCATCTGTACTATTATACACTTTAATAAAGATGTCCTTGTATACACTTTAATAAAGATGTACTTTTATACACTTTAATAAAGATGTACTTTTATACACTTTAATAAAGATGTACTTTTATACACTTTAATAAAGATGTACTTTCATATTTATAGTACTATACTTTAATAAAGAGGTATATTACGACATTTAAAGACATTTCACACACCTTTTCCAACATCTTGGGGTTATGGGGAGTAAATGAGAAACGCGCAGGTTCAAAATCACACCGCACCGAATCCCCTACACACTGAAGAACCCCACTTACGACTTTTTAAAACGCCTCCAACACCCTTACTCTAGGTTTGGAGCACACACCAATAAAAGACCCTTATCCAGGGTCGGTCTGGGCAGTCGGACATAATTGGGCATGCCCCCTGATACAGGGAACCCCTTCTTAACTGTTTCGAGGAAACCTTGCCCACCTCTATGACCCATTGACCTTGCTGGTACCTGAGCTGAAGGCAGGAGTACGTAGTGGTGCAGTTCCGCACCACAGTGTGTTTAAAGGGACATAATTTGCGGAGCAGTGATCGTCAATGTAATCGAGTAAACGAGCCTGATGGCCCTCCACCGGGTACATTTTTGGGGTATCCAGTGCACCTCGGGAACCCGACTAGCTAGAAACATTCGACAACTTTCTCCGTACCCAAAAGCTAATAACACCTCCTCCCCCTCCACGCCCCTTGAATTATGTTCTGAGGACACTAATAGCCCAGCGATCGTATGCTTGTGGCACTGCCCCCCCTTCCCCCAGCGATCTCTGACTTCGTATGGCACTCCCCCCCCCTCCCCCAGCGACATCTCTGCTGCTGGCACAAATAAACCCCACAAACGTACCCAGCGATCCTCTGCTGGCTGGTCTACCCAACTCCCCCCAGGGGCGACAAAAATCATGCTGGCTGCAACTCCCCTCCCCCCCTCCCCCAGCGTACACTCTGCTGGCTAAAAGAGCACTCGACCCCCCCACTCCCACAGCGATCTCTTGCTTGCTGCACTAGCCCCCCCTCCCCCAGTGATCTCTGCTTGCTGGCGCTAACCCCTGCCCCCCACCCCCGCTTGAAGACTTATAGCCCGTGATCTCTGCTGGCTGGCACCACCCCCTCACCCCCAGCGGATCACTTGCTGCAATGTCACTTCCCCCCCCCCGCAATCTCTGCTTGCAAGGCACTCACTCACAACCCACCAGACCGCCAGAACCCCCCAGCCCCAGCAGATCGGTACATGCTAAAGCTGTGCACTCCCCCCCTCCCCCAAGCGATCTCTGCTTGCTGCACGCCCCCCCACCTCCCCCAGTGATCTCTGCTTGCTGTCACTGCTCCCCCCCCTCTCCCGCGACATCTCTGCTTGTCTGGGGCATCTCCAAAGCCCAAAACGGCCCCCCCCCTCACCCCATCGAATCTCTTCTTTCTTGGCACTGGACCCCCACACCGCCCCCACCTCTCGCCAGCGATCTCTTCTTGTCTGGCACTCCTGAAAAGGTGAGTAATCCCCGCTGTAAACAGAACGGCAATATAAATCGTTCTCCTACTAAAGGAAAAAAAAAAAGGTGGTAGATCCTGTTAAGGGCAAAGTCTCCAGTATAATCACATGGGGTTTGTCCCCTGTCAAGCCATGCCCGATGATCGAAGTATCCGGGACCCCTGACAAACTCTGCTGCATAGGCAACACAGATGGGTAGTGCATTCTGACATCAGGAGGGGTGGGGCTGACTCGTATTTAAATTAGGCCAATTCCCCCTGTGTTTGATTATGTGGGCTTTAATTCTCATGTAGGTGAGTATGGAGGAGAGAGGTTCCTGCTGCCCTTGGAACCAAGAAGGAGCTATGCTCCAGTCCTATGATTTGGAGAAGTAGATCAGAGCTAGAGTGGACCAAAGCCCCTCAACCCTACTGAGTGGGGTGAGGGGGGAGGAGATCTATCTACCCCGCTAGCCCATAGGATACCCTCTGAAATGGGCATTTGGGGAAAATAATTGAGGCCCCCACAGACCACCTTCATGATATCGTCTGGAGGTAGGAAAATACAGGAGGAGGTCTGGTGTAAACCTTGGAGTGCTAAATGGCAATAGACTGTCCGTTTACTAACTGTTGCTGTGTGCCAGATAAGAGAGACACTAAGACAACACTTAGGTGCTAACTATTTTACATAAGACATGTGTGTTCTGGAGCATCCACCCGTGGGACCAGGGGTGTATTCTCTATAAGGAAAAGGGTCCTACCCCACAAAAATCCTGGGGAAGTTATAGAGTATGAGCGAGCCGCTGAGCATCACTAGGGAATGGAGGCAACTACCCAGAATCCTGTCCTGGTTTTCCCCCACATACACCCGCGGGAGCTCCGCACCATCCTGTGCGCAAACGAACCGGCAGGTACGCCACCATCAAAGCACATGTAGTCCAGCCCTCTCGACACCTAATCATAGCCTCTCGTGTCATGGGGGGGGATAATGGTTACATTTGGAGGCAGAGCCTGCTGAGATCAAACATGACAGGTCTTGTCAGAGGAAGCAGAACGGGAAGAGTGAATGCACCTCCGTGCAAGTGCTGGAGAAAGGAGGGCATTTCATACTCAGGGGTGTCAGGAGTGGAGCGTAGCTTCCCGCATCATTACAGTCGCCTGGTGTCCCTAAGAGGGTGGCGTAAGATGTGTTGTTGTGGGCTATAGCCTTTCTGTTCCCTTGGAGGCAGATAGTGTGAGGCAACTGGGGGGTTAGCACGTTAAATTTTTGTCCCAGGCGCATGGCCCGGCCCGCCTATGAGTGGCCGGGAAGAAGTATCTGACGCCACTACTTAGGGAGATGCACGCGTTACACACTAACCCCACACCACAACAGAGACACGCAAAACCACATAGGCGACTTTGGAGACACAGTCCCGAAGTAGCCAGGTGCACAGAGGAACGAGTTCTGCTCTAAGTCCTGGGTAAATGCCACATCATATCCGTCCGGCACAAGTCAGAAAGCATGCAAGTTAGCCATCCGAGAGTGTTACGGAGTCAGAGCTTTGAGGTCCGGCTCAGGTGTCATGAACGTGTTACAAAACCATAGACACTGATGAATAGTAGCACATTGTTACATGTTGGTGGGCTCAGTCGAAATGACTGGACCGTCCACAACATGTAGCTCCGCTGATCAAAAAGAAGTCCAAAACAATTGCTACAAACGCGCACATCACAACGCCCAGCAGTTTAGAGCCGAACTAAAAAAGGGGATTCTCGCCAAGGTCCTTGAGTCGCAGTCGCCACGTTGAATCGTGCAAACTGTACAGAAATTGCGTAAATGTGCCAGGGGTTGTGGCGGCAAGCCCAGAATCCACTCAGAGAAGCGGGCAAAGTAAAACCGAAGAGCCAAAGCCCACCCACTGTGCTGGACGTGGCCAACAAACCAGGCCACTGTCACATGGAAGAAGAAGTGCCCCGCCTCTGGTTTTCCACCAAGGGAGGGGCACAAGGAGCCAGTCATGAGCCTTCCCACAATCAAAAGGGAGACAGGAACGCAGAGCGTGAGGCTTCACTTCTCCTGGACATTCGAGGCAGGGACTGAAACATTGAACTGTTCCAGCCCCTGACTAAAAATTGTACAAGACTGACACGCACCTCGATTTACAGCTACCTGGAGGCTTACTGGTGGATGGCGGTGGAGTGACCAGAAATACCTCCATTTTTGTCGTCCCTGTGGCGATAACCCGGAGCGGGATCGCCAGCACTAAGGCACTGTGCACCCAATGCGGCACGTAGCTACCTGTGGCCCTTAAGAGGCCATGTCCACTGATCAGACTGTGGGGAGGGGGGGTTTAAGGAAAAAAAAGAAAGAAAGAGGAAAGAAAAGAGAAAGAGAGGAGGAAAACGAAAAAAGGGAAAAGAAAAATAAGAGATGGAGGAGCAAACATTACCACACTCCCTGACTTTCGAAATCCTCTTTTTTACCTCCATTATTCACCCCTCCCACTGTCTTTTTACTGTCTTGTCCTAAACCTGCTCCTTACGGCTTCCGGCTAGTTCCCTGCCCCCCCAAATATCCCCCTATTCAATAATGACTTTACAACACCCCAACTGCCCAGCCCGTCGAGTGATCCGAGATAAACCGTTTGTATTAAAAGATTTCGGCTAGCCAGTCACTGGAGTGTTCCCGGAAAAAAGCGGCCAACGGTCATACGACTACCCACTGGGCGTGTATCGTCCAAGAACCCGGTGTACACCCCTTAAGCTAGGGAGGAATGCCGGTAATAGTAATACTCCTCGAGAAGGAGTTGGCGTACCATCGTTGGCGATGCGCCTAGCCGGCGAACTACGCACCCCAGCGGTAATAACGAGGAGTCAACGAGGTCCAGACCCCCTTCCGACGGTTAGCGCATGGTGTCGGCCTGAGGCTTGTATCAGTCCCATGGCCGTGGTGACGGGCTCCCAGTGTCGGCGGAGAGGTGGGCGTCCGAGATGACTGCGGAGGACCCCGAGTATGCAGAAGGCCTGCAGCGAGGCTGGTGAAGAGACTCCACCACCCCCCCTAACTTCCGCCAGGCGACGACTCGCACCAGCAAAGACAGAAGGAGATGCTTGCGTCCTACTTGTCCGCGTCCGCTAACGCGGAATGCTCCAGGCACCGCCCCTGTCCGGTCCTTCGACACCCTTCCGGTGCGTGACCACGGAGCGATATGGAGATTCCGCGGGAACTCAAAAACAACAGGCGATAAATAGTCCTTCCGGGTCCATCACGTGAAACGGGCCCGGTGAGCATGTTCTCGCTTCTCACCCACGGATAGTAGCCATTGCAGCTGCCATGGCCACCTATGAAAGCGCATGAGGCCCCATCTAGACAAGCGCGAAGCATGGCGGAAAGAACAAAAAGGAACAAGAGCAACCAGAGAAAGGTGCCCACTGTCTCAGGTAATTCCAAAAAAAAAAAACCGACCCCGGCTTCCTGATACACGTGTATTTGTATCAATTGCCCCGCCTCAAACAACGAGCCAACCCCGAGCTCAATCGCCCCTTTCACTGCCGCCTAGCCCCGTCAATGAGTTTGTGTGGGTGGGGGGGTGCGGTGGGGTAGGGGCGCGGGGGAGGGTTGCCCCTACAGAACCAGATTACTAAAGATTACTACCAAGCAGGGCAGGTCGCCATAGGAAAAATAAACTCCGAAGTTGAAGCAGACTACGACCATAGTTGCGTAGGTCAAAAAGTCATTCCCAATGCACTGGGGTATGATACCCTATTGCCTGAGCCTATCTGGGCAGATATAGAGTAGCAAAGAACAGTTGGACTCTAGAAGCCGTGCAAGATAGTGTTTAGACACAACATTGCGTCAGGCAGGTTACATAATGAGACGATGGCAGTGTGAGTGGTCAGGATCTGAATAGTAGAGGACAGTGGTGGTGATGGAGCGGGGGCTGCTCACAGGGGGGAGATATAATGGAGTGGTGGGTCTCGGGTTTGTTAATGTATGATGTGGGGTATTGGGTTGGGGGGTTCTGGGACGATTGGTGTGAGGGCAGGGCTGGGGGTGGGGGGTGGGTGGGTATAGGGGGGGGGGGTGGGTAAGTGGGTGGGGGTGGGGCCTGCAGTGGAGGAGGTAGGGTCAGGGGTGTGGGGGGAGGGGGAGAGGGCGGGGGTGAGGTGCGGGGGGGGGGGTCTGCAGGGAGAAGCGGTGATGGGTCATGTGGGGTGGGGGGTGGGGGGGATTGGGGGGGGGATGGGTGTTGAGTCACGGGTGGTATATAATGTCAGGTTCCTGGGTGTGTGTGGGGAGTTAGTAGGGTGTTGGTTGTGCAGTCTCCGTGATTATTAATTTTAGTGGTCAGGTTGGGGATTATAGGTGTGTATGCGACGTGGTTGGTGTGGTCACGGTGAGATAGGCGGTCTTACGGGGTATTGATATGTTGTGTAGGTGTTTTGGAATTGCACTAGTGGTTGAGCGTAATTAGGAGGGCAGGGGGTGTGTATGGTGGTATAGGTTTTAATGGTAGGTGGGCGTAGCGATTGATCGTATAAGGAGGGCGTAGGGGGGGGGGGTTGTGAGACGGGTGAGTGGGGTATGTTGGTGGGGCGGGGTCTCAGCGTTTGGTGAGTTGGGAGAAGGTGTGTGGTTTCTCCGGGTTTGGCGTGGTGGGATCGAGTGGGCTGGATATGGGGTGGGGGTCACGGGGGTGGAGATAATGGTAGGTGTCAGTGGTTGTGGGAGTATCCCGGGTGGGGGGTGAGGGGGGGGGGGCCACGGGGTAGGATGAGGAGGGGTGGCAGGGGGGGTGGGGGGGAGAGTGGTGTAGGTGGGTGGGGGTGGGGGGGTGGGGGTCACGAGGGGGGAGAGTAGTAGGGAGGGTGGGGGCATGGTTTGGTGTGGTGAGGGAGCGGGGGGGGTTGAAAGGGTTGGTGGGGGGCAGGAGGGAGTGGTGTTGGATGGGGGTGGTTCAGCTTGGGGGATGGATAAGTTTTGGATCACGTTGGGGGTCACAGGTGATAAATCTGGGCAACGGTTGGTTATAGATGGTAATGTTTGGGGTCACAGCTGATATAATAGGGCTACGGTTGGGAATTTATAAGCTAATGTTTGGAGGCTCTAACAGGAATACACTTTAAGTGTTTTGTATCTATTAATTGTTGGGGTTACTAGTGTCAGTGACATTACTATTTTTACCCTCTGTCACATGGAAATATCCATTGACTTTAGCGCACTTTAGTGAATAATCTCCTGTATACTCCTATGGGCATTTAACAGTGTACCTCTCTCCTCTCAGCCCCATAGCAGATGCAGCTGAGAATCCCCTGCTGTATGCAAGCCCCTACACGAACTCTGTACGAGCGTGAGATTTTTCCAAAATATCCCAACGCAGAAAACTACCAGGTGACATGGACTGACGCAAGCAGCACCAAAATAGCCTGGTTCAAGAACAATGATAAAATCACTTATTCCAATGAGGATCTTTGTAACTGCACGCTCCACAAAGAACGGTGTCCCTCTTCACATCACACGTATGGAGTACAAAAGGAGACAAATACATTAACAAGGTTGGTAAGTTGTACAAACAAGGAAACAGGAAAGGGACTCTCTACTGAGTTCAAGTCATCAATAGAGAAACTAGTCTAGATGGCGGTGATTGAAACAAAGGTACTGAGGAAGTAGACTAGGCGGTTTACCAGAGATGGTGCACTGTATGAGGGCTGAGAGGTTGCAGAGGCGGTACCTGAGCAGAGATGGTGCTAGGCAACGAGGTGGCTCCCTGAGGCAGAGATGGTGCTAGGTAAGGACAATGCGGATGGTGGGTTCCTGAGGCAGGATGTGCAGGCAGAGTGGTGCTCTTAGAGCTAGAGTGCGAGTGAGGAGTTACCTGAGCTGCAGTAGATGTGTTCTGAGGCAACGGCGTGGCTCCTGAGGCAGAGATGGTGCAGGGAAGCGAAGGGGTAACCTGGAGCAAGAGATGGTGCTAGGCACATGAGTGCGTGCCGTGACGGCCAGAGATGGTGCTGCTAGGTTAAGGAGAGGAGGTATCTTGAAGGCAGAGATGAGTGCTAGGGCAACAAGTGGCCTACTGAGGCAGAGAGTGGTTGCTAGTTTAAGGAGGATGGTAACCTTGAGGCAGAGATGGTGCCTAGGCAAGTAGGTGGTTCCTGAGCAGCAGATTATGCGTGACTAGGTAAGGAGGAGGTACCTGAGGCAGAGATGGTGCTAGGCAACGAGGTGGCTCCTGAGGCAGAGATGGTGCTAGGTAAGGAGGAGGTTCCTGAGGCAGAGATGGTGCTAGGCAATGAGGTGGTTCCTGAGGCAGAGATGGTGCTAGGTAAGGAGGAGGTAACTCTGGCAGAGACGGTGCTAGGTAAGGAGGAGGTACCTGAGGCAGAGATGGTGCTAGGTAAGGAGGAGGTACCTGTGGCAGAGATGGTGCTAGGTAAGGAGGAGGTACCTGAGGCAGAGATGGTGCTAGGTAAGGAGGATGTACCTGAGGCAAAGATGGTGCTGGTAAGGAGGAGGTACCTGAGGCAGAGATGGGGCTAGGTAAGGTGGAGGATCCTGAGGCAGAGATGGTGCTAGTTAAGGAGGAGGTACATGTGGCAGAGATGGTGCTAGATATGGAGGAGGTATCTGGGGCAGAAATGGTGCTCAATGAGGAGGAGGTATCTGAGGCAGAGATGGTGCTAGGTAAGGTGGAGGTACCTCAGGCAGAGATGATGCTAGGTAAGGTGGAGGTACCCGAGGCAGAGTTGGTGCTAGGTAAGGAGGAGGTACCTCAGGCAGAGATGGTGCTAGGTAAAGTGGAGGTACTGGAGGCAGAGATGGTGCTAGGTAAGGATGAGGCACCTGAGGCAGAGATGGTACTAGGTAAGGAGGAGGGGACTGAGGCAGAGGTGGTGCTTGGTAAGGAGGAGGCACCTGAGGCAGAGATGGTGCTAGGTAAGGTGGAGGTTCCTGAGGCAGAGATGGTGCTAGGTAAGGTGGAGGTTCCTGAGGCAGAGATGGAACTAGGTAAGGTGGAGGTCCCTGAGGCAGAGATGGGACAACTTGTAGCATTTCATTGTGTTATAATACAGTAGTGTGCACACAGCAGGGTGTAAATCTGTGTGCATATCAGTGTGTTATGGTGTGTACACAGTACTGTGTAGTTATAGGAGCAGATAGGGAAGGGATTACAGGGAAAGGTTATAGGAGCAATTAGGGGAAGGGTTATAAGGAGCAATTAGGGGAAGGGTTATAAGGAGAGGTTTTAGAAGAAGTTAGGGGAGGAGTTATAAGGAGCAATTAGGGGAGGAGTTATAAGGAGAGGTTTTAGGAGCGGTTAGGGGAGGAGTTATAAGGAGCAATTAGGGGAGGAGTTATAAGGAGAGGTTTTAGAAGAAGTTAGGGTAGGAGTTTTAGGGAGTGGTGTCATGGGAGGCCTGGGGACCTATGCATAAAGATAAGTCCGTTATCTGCAGTTTTTCATCAAAAAAGCCGTCTGCTATTCTGTGAGCTCCGACATTTTGCCGATACTAGAAATTTTCAACAAACTTTTTTACTGAAAAAATTAAAATCGCCAAAGCGCGGCGATAAGCCACTTATAGTCAGTTTTTCAAACTCGCTCAATTCTAGTAGCCCCGATCAGCTTATCGAGTCTGATCGCCACCCTAGAATTTAGATTTCTTCTCCGAATCGCATTGCCAGAATAACTTGCTAAGAAGGTGGGGAGAAGCTGCTGAGAAGCGGCGAGATGGGACTTAGAAAAAAAAATGCATTTTCCTGCCTGGGATTGATGCCGGGATCTCCGGAGCTGATAGCTATTAATCTCACCACCGGAGACCCCCGGCATGCATCCCATGCAATAAAAATGCACTCACAGGCAACTTCATTACCTTAGTGGCTAACCGCTAAGACAATGAAGGGGTTAACCACCAGTGCCATGCTTATTTTGGGTAGCATGGGTGGATGAAGGAGGTATTTGGCCCTTGGTGGGTGTTTAGGCCTTGCAGGGGGGTTGCAGGAGGACTTAACCCCTTCATTACCTTAGAGGTTAATACCGCTAATGTAATGAAGGGGTTAACCCCTCCCGCTAGCAGCCAGTAGGCCTAAACACCCATTCTTGGGGCTAATACCCCCTTCACCCACCCCCACTACCCGCAATAAACACCAATACACACAACAGCCCCACTACCCACCTCCTAGGCCCCCAATAAACATTACAATATCTAATAACCACCAATACACAACCCCCCCCCCCCCCCCCCTGTGCCCCCACATAAAACCATTATTTATTTTTTTACACACAGGATTAACACCACAAAACTTGGGGTCCCTGGGTTGGTCCCCATGGGTGTCCGCAGGCCCCACAGTGCAACCCGGGGGGGTTCCCACGGGTGTCTGATGGCCCTCAGGTGATCCCTGCAGGTCCATGGGGCCCCACATGGGCTCCCGGATCCTCTTCGCAGGTGTCCGTTGGTCCCCAGGTTGTCCCTGTGGGCGCCCGGGGGTCCTCTGGTGGTCCTCGTAGGCATCTGTGGGTCCTCGGGTGTTCCCCACTGCCTGCGGTACTATTCCTGTATTTAAAAAAAAAAATATGGCTTACATTCAATAAATACACCTCCCCCTTCCCCCCTCCGCCACCAAACACATACAGTACATTAATGTGCAAAATAACTATTATCCCATTATTAAACACAACATTAGCCAGCCAGCATAAATAAAGTAAATAAAAACCGTTCTACTTACCCCTGCCAACAAGAAGGGCATCCTTGTCCGCTTACTGCAGTGCCATGTCCTCCGATGCCAGCAACAATACATAAAAAAATACAACCTAATGGCCCCTAACCCCTTAATCACCTTAGCGCTTAATAACCGCTAGAGTAATTAAGGGGTTAACCCACCCGGGAGGCCTAACCACCCACCCCAGACCCACTATACCCACCCTGTACCCATTGAATGGCATAGTAGTACATCATACCCATATAATATGGGCATGATAAGCTACTATAGCAGTCAAAGGTCACCCTAATACAAAAGCATGAATGCCCAAAATACACAATAATAAAACAGATACAACAAGCACCTAAACACCAAGAAACAAAAATTAAAAGCCCTAGCAAACCAAGCAATTAACTAAATAAAACCACTAGCCAATCAATTAAATAAATGAAACCACTAACAAATCAATTAAATAAATCGTACCACTAGTCCCAAAATAAATGTAATAGCTAAAAGCACTAACCAACACAACAATTTATTAATACAACCACTAGACAACACCAGTTTAATCCATTAGCCAACAAAATACACAATGGCCCATCAGATTAACACAGCAGGGGGCCCTGCTATTTGAATGGAATACAGGGACCCCCACTGTGTTAATTCAATGGGCCATTAGTTTGCATTCAAATAGCAGAAAAATCTATTGCAACATTTCTGTGACATAGCCCCAAATCTTCCTAGATTTTTCTTGTGCTAGCAGAAGAAACCATCCGGCTACATCTTATAAAGGATCCGTCCAAACATTCTGGATGAATGCTTACAGGAAGTGACATCACCTTCTCTGCAGCTACCATGGCCATCTTGCCTCTTTGCAATCCCTGCCCTCACAGGAAGTAAGCCTCACTTTGAACTTTCATTGTCAGCAACTGCCTCTGGCCTTTAAATAGCAGGCAGTTGCTATCCAACCTTGCTCGTGTAAAGTACTTGTTACCTTGTCCTCTCTGAGCTCTGCCTTGCCTTTGTTTTGGCTTCTGCTTATCTCAACCTCGGAACCAGACCTGACTACCCCTGCATCTCAGGCCTCTGATCCCAGGCAAAGGTCGGTGTATTACTCCCTACCTCTGCCCTGTGTGTCCATATCCTGCTCTGCAGTCAGCAACAGTACATGTTGCACAAGCTACGCAATGGTAGTGAACGCCGTTGTCTCTCAGGGCAAGCTTTTGGGAACCCATGCCACCATCTAGCTACACTGGATCAGAAACTAGATTCTATCTCCGCCATGCTGCAGACCCTGTGCAGTCACCTCAGTACACCCAGGGTGATCCCATCTATGCCCGAGCTGTTAGCTCGTGACACTGCACCAGAATCTGTGGATCTAAGGGATCCCCAGATCCTGATTCCTGTCTGCTATGCAGGGCTTTCCTCAGCTTGCAGAGGATTCTTGAACCAGTATCAGGTGCAGTTCAACACACAACAGTCATCCTTCTCTACCCACCGCTCATGAATGGTATATATCTTTTCACTCCTCATGGATGAAGTATTAGCTTGGGCCTCACCTCTTTATGAAAAGGGTTCCCTCTTGTTTGACGATTCTGTTGCTTTCATGCAAACCTTCTGAACAATCTTTGATACCCCCAGCTGTGTGGCTTCTGCTGAATTTGCATTACTACACTTAAAACAAGGCTCCCGCTCTATGTGACAATATGCTATCGCGTTTAGGACCCTAGCAGCGGAGATCAATTGGAACGAGGGTGCTTTGAAGGCTGCTTTCCATCAAGGCATTGAGGAGAGGCTGAAGGACGAATTTACGTACAGGGACCTACCCGCAGATCTGGAACAACTTTGCATACTGTATGCCTGGACCTTTGGATGAGGGAAAGACGTCAGGAGCAGGATCATTCTCACAGGTTCCGGTCTCTTCCGCTGACTCCACCTATTCAGGCTCCTTCCAATGAAACACCAGGAGAACCAACGGAACCCATGCAATTGGGTAATTTGTGTTTGACAGAACAAGAGAAGTAGCAATGGCAATCCTTGGATTGTACCTCTACTGCGGCGAGATGGGTCACATGGTACGAACCTGTCCTAAAAGTTGGGAAACACCTGTGCCCAGAGCAACTAGGGGAGTTTACTCTGGGTATCTGCACCTCCTCCCCATCTCCTTGTCGTTTGATGGTCCCCATCTGCCTATCCTGGCAAGACCATTCCGTGATAACCAAGGTCTTCGTGGACTCAAGAGCTGTTGGCATATTTGTGGATAAGGCTTTCGCTCAACGAATCAAGATTCCTCTCCAGAAGAACGACGTACCCTTGTGTATTTCTTCCATTGGTGGTAGACCGTTGGGATTGGGGGTCAAATCAAAAGAGACTGTTCAAATCAGGGCTACGCTTGGTGTTTTGCACCATGAACTCATCCAGTTGGATGTCATCAATTCTCCAGCCTTCGATGTGGTTCTAGGGCTTCCCTGGCTACGTACTCACAATCCCCATATTTATTGGTTTTCGGGACAGATACGAATTTGAGGGTCTGCCTGCCATGGCAGATGTCTTTCACCCTGTCATCCGGTGGGGTCTCTTCTACTGCCTGCACTGGAGGACTTACCCGGTGCACTGAGGACATACATTGACGAGAATCTGAAGCGGGGATTAATTCGTAAATCCTGTTCTCCTGCTGGGGCAGGTTTCTTCTTTGTGGCAAAGAAGGACGGATCACTAAGGCCTTGTATTGATTACCGGGGTTTAAATAAGATTACTATCAAGAACCGGTACTCTCTCCCCGTGATCACTGAACTTTTTGACCGTCTGCGTGGGGCAACTGTTTTTACCAAATTCGATCTTAGAGGAGCTTATAACCTTATAAGGATAAGACAGGGTGACGAGTGGAAAACTGCTTTCAACACACGTGATGGATACTGTGTATCTGGTGATGCCCTTCGGCCTATGCAATGCACCCTCAGTCTTCCAGTTTGTTGTGACCAAAATTTTCAGAGACATGTTAGACTCCTCCGTGATTGTACACCATCTATTCTAAAACTATGGAACAACATCATCAGCAAGTGAGGGTGGTCCTTAAACGCCTCCTGGATATCAACCTCTTTGTGAAATTCGAGAAGTGTGAGTTCGAGAAAGCCCGCCTTTCTTTTCTCGGATACATCATCTCTGCTCAGGGCCTGGAAATGGACCCTGCCAAGGTTTCTGCTGTTCTGGATTGGCCAGTACCTAAATGACTAAAAGCTATCCAGAGATTCCTGGGCTTCGCAAATTACTACAAGCGATTCATATGGGACTTCTCCAAAATCGTTGTACCCATCACGGCCTTGACAACGAAACAAGCAGATCAATCGAACTGGTCCCCACAGGCCTAGGCAGTGTTTCTGAAGCTTTAAAAGATCTTTTCATCGGCACTTATCTTGAAACACCCCAATCCTCGCCATCCTTTTAATCGTTGAAGTTAATGCCTCTGACGTATGTGCAGGTGCAGTCCTGTCACAGAGAAGAAAGTTTGAGGGTCGGTTATATCCATGTTCCTTTTTCTCAAAGACATTTACCCCCACGGAACAAAATTACGATGTCGACAATCGTAACCTCCTATCCGTAAAAATGGCTCTGGAGGAATGGAGGCATCTTCTTGAGGGAACCACAGTACCAGTTACAATACTTACAGACCATAATAACTTAGAATATCTCGAGGGGGCACTCGGGCTAAACACCCGTCAGGCTAAATGGGTACTTTTTTTTTAGCTGCTTCAACTACATAATCTCCTACCGCCCAAGTTCCAAAAACATAAATGCGGATGTTCTATCACGCCAGTTCTCCACAGACGACACCAATTCTACGGTCAAGGTTCCCATCATTCCCTCATCTAAAATTATGTCAGTTATTACGATCCTCCATCGTATTCAGAAATCCCAGAACAGGGTGTCTGCTGGAATAGCGATTCCTCCAAACAAACTTTTCATTCCTCCTTCACTCTGCCTGGAGGTCCTACGATGGGACACGAATCTAAACTTGCAGACCATCCGGGGTTTCGGAAAACATGTTAACTTCTTGAGAAGACTTTTTGATGGCCAAAATTAAGCCTGTGGGCTTCTGCAACCATTGCCGATACCCTCTAGTCCCTGGACACACCTATCCATGGACTTCATTGTGGAACTTCCCCCCTCTCAGGTTATGAGGACAATTCTGATTATTGTTGATCGTTTAACGAAACAAGCCCATCTAGTACCCCTTAAAAAACTTCCTGCTTCTTCTGAACTGGTGGACATCATCACCAAGGAGGTATTTAATCTGCATGGACTGCCGTTACACATCGTCTCGGACAAGGGTCCCAGTTCATTTCGATATTTTGGAAGGCGTTCTGCAGGCGATTGGGGATTGACCTTCACTTTTCATCTGCCTACCACCCGCAATCCAATGGGCAAACTGAGCACACCAACCAATACTTGCAGCAATATCTTATACGTTACATTAATGAACATCAGAATATTTGGGCAGAAATCCTACTGCTGGCAGAATTTGTACGCAACAGTTTACCTCATGACTCTCTGGGCTGTTGTTCATTTTTTGCAGCATGGGGTTATCATCCCGGCACCCTTCCCATTCATTATCCAGCAAAAGGTGTTCCAGCGGCTGATACCAGTTCTGTGCCCTGGACCTTTGGAAGGGGATTCAGGCAACCCTTCACTTAGCCACTGAGAGACAAAAAAAAGTCTGCAGATCAACATCGGAGGCTATTAGACCCATACTCCTTCGGGGATAATGTTTGGCTCTCAGCACGGAACATCTGTCTATGCCAACCTTATGATAAACTAGGGCCATTATTTATTGGTCCCTACAATATCGTCCGGAAGATCAATGAGGTCACTTATCAACTGGAGCTCCCCTCTTTATTATAAATTCCCACCACATTCCACGTATCCCTTCTGAAACCTGTGGTGAAAAATTGCTTTTCAGAGGACCTTCCTACTCCTACTTCGGTAACCGTTGAGGGACAAATTGAGTATGAGTTACAATAAATACTTGACTCTCGTATCTCCAGGGGATCCATTCAGTATCTGATAGACTGGAAGGTGTATGGTCCTGAGCAAAGGAGCTGTCTCAAGATTTTCATGCTCCAGCGAAAAAAACCAGGACCTGATCGCCCTGGAGTTCGACCCTGAATGGGGGATACTATAAGGGACCCGTCCGAACATTTCGGGATGAATGCTTACAGGAAGTGATATCACCTTCTCTGAAGCTACCATGGCCATCCTGCCTCCTGGCAATCCCTGCCCTCACAGGAAGTAAGCCTCACTTTGAACGTTCATTGACAGCAGCATCCTCTGGCCTTTAAGTAGCAGGCATTTGCTATCCAACCTTGCTCATGCAAAGTACTTGTTACCTTGTCCTCTCTGAGCTCTGCCTTGCCTTTGTTTTGACCTGACTACGTTTTGCCTGCCGCATACCTCGACCTCAAAACTGGACCTGACTTACCCTGCATCTCAGGCCTCTGATCCCATGCTAAGGTCGGTATATTACTCCCTACCTCTGCCCTGCCGGTCCATATCCTGTTCTGCAGTCAGCAACGTTACACATCTGTATCAGACTAATAATCAGGTATAATGTATTTGCAGTCTCCCCTCACTGAGATGCATACTCCATAGTTTAGGGCTTATAATATTGCTCATGCATTATAACTTACCACAGTTAATGTATTTGACGCCAATCATGGGAGATAAATGGTAGCGCTCATTATTGCACGCTGGTGATAATGTATTAGGTATATGTAACCTTCCCTGCAGTATTTGTATACTCTGTGTAGGTTACCTCACTTCAGGGTGCTGGATTCATGCGGCCGGGCGATGAGGTAGCGAGGGGGACAATGATGGGCGTTAGGAACTTTTTTAGTGCAACTCAATCTTTATTCAGGTCCCCAGGCACGGGGGGCACTTTACACACATACTTGACATCATTCTATGTTCCCGTACACACTCTTGGTTAATCATTGACCCAGTAAAGCACTAAGTGCCCACTCAACACAGAAAGCGATGTGCATATATTTGTCTGTTACTTATATTGGACTGGTCCCCGCTTCGGAGTAATGTCCGTTATACCCTCTCTACTTTGGGTCCTTCCGGATCTGCACAGAAACGAGATCCTGGCCGGTTCTGTGCAGGTATCCCCCATTCCTGATTGGGAACTGCCACTTCCCTACTGGTTGAGGAGAACAGGTGGATCTTCCTGTAGAGCTGATCCACTACACCCAGGAGCCCTCTGCATATGGCCCGCTGGGGCATGTCTGTCCCCCCTTCTGTGCTCCCTGCATGTTTTCTTTTGCCATCTAATTGGGATCCTTACTATAAGGGAACTGTCCCTATCTGTAACATAACAAAGGATGAGGGCCTGATACACTGGCGACACAGCACTGGAGACGAAGCCCTATCTCTAAGGGTGAAACGCGTAGAGGAGGAGATCGTAGTGTAGCCCCCAGAGTGTGTTGTCAATAAAGTTTTTTGCATCATCCGGGACCTGTTTGGACTTCTGTCATGCGCAGTAGCGCCTTCTCTTCACATCCACCATTCATACCCACTGAAGGCAGCACGGAGGCGTGAGCAGGACCCAGACCGGAGTGGAGAATAAAGGTAAGAGATTTTAATCTTTTTTGCCTCTCCATACACTCCGGTCACCCTAGGGCCCATTATTTGCTCCCTCACATCCAGCTACATGACGGATTGACACCGTAGGTGCTTGCTGCTAAGCTGAAGCGCAGGACAGTCACTTTCTACCTTGTATTCAGAATGTACCTGGGTGTTTCCTGGGTTTTTTGGGGAATTGCCACTGGTTTTTGTTAGAATAAGAGTTGCCTCTACTGTACATAAGCCGAAAGACATTACCAGATCTTCGTAGTGTCCACTACGTGTGTTGAAGGCCGTCTTCCATTCATCCCCCTTCCTGATGCGAACCAGGTTATAGGCACCACATAGATCCAACTTGGAAAAAATCTTGGCCCCCTGTAATTTATCAAACAGTTCGGTAATAAGGGGAAGGGGGTAACGATTTTTAATAGTTATGTGGTTCAAACCCCTGTAGTCGATGCAAGGCCTCAACGACCCATCCTTTTTCTTGACGAAGAAAAACCCAGCCCCTGCTGGGGAATTGGAGTGACGAATAAAGCCTTTCTTGAGATTCTCCTGGATATATTCATCCATAGCGTGAGATTCTGGTAACGACAAGGGGTAGGTCTTGGACTTGGGTAGGGAGTAACCTGGAACTAGATCGATCGGACAATCGTAAGTCCTGTTTGGCGGCAAGAGGTCTGACTGTACCTTATTGAAAACGTCCCGGAATTGATGGTAAACGGAGGGTAGAATAACTTCGGGAACAGAGATATAGGCCAGCAGTTGATGAGTCTCGCCTGACCTCGGCCTCCAGGAAATGGGAGCAGAGGAAGTCCAGTCAATGAGAGGATTGTTAAGCTGTAGCCAAGGAAGACCAAGGGTGATGAGTATCCCAGGAGCGTGAATGGCATCGAGAACTTGGATCTCCTTGTGCAGATGTGAGGACAGAAGCAAGGGAGCCGTCTCTAAGGAGATGTGGGCCGGGGTAAGAGGACGTCCATCGATACCGACGAGTGCGATGGGAACCTTCTTTCTCACGAGTGGTATGCGGTTTAACCTGGCGAATTCAAGATCCACGAAGTTTCCTCCAGCGCCTGAGTCAATGAAAGCGGCGGTAGAAGTCTTGAACTTATCGCCTGAAAGGGAGACTGGAAATGTAAGTTTCTTAGGGAGTTCACCTTTAGAAAGGGGACGTGGAGACATTACACCCAGAGAGAGCCCCTCTGTACTCACTGGGTGTTCCCGTTTCCCGGACACAGTGGACACTCCCGAACCAAATGTTCCATGGATCCGCAGTAGAAACACAATCCCCCGGCGTGGCGGAACTACCGTATCGGTGTGCGGATGCGTTGTACCCCCAATTGCATTGGCTCTGGCAACTCCAGTGCAGGACGAAGAGGTATGGTAGCACCTGGGGGAGCAGGAGTGTTGCTGGGAGTACTGGAGAACGGAACTTGAAAGTTATGGAAGCGAGTGCGCTGACACTCTGAGCGGCGTACCTGGATACATGGTTCCACTCGGACAGCCAAATCAATGAGGACATCCAATTGATCCGGCCTGGATTGGCGAGAGAGTTCATCCTTGATGGGATCTGCCAGGCCTTGCCAGAATACGGAGACGAGAGCCTCTTGTCCCCAGTTAGTCTCGGCTGCTAGAGTCCGGAATTCCACAGCATACTGTGTCACCATTCGCCGTCCCTGAGTGATCTGGAGGAGAGAAACAGATGCCATCTCCTGACGAGCGGGAGAATTGAATACTCGTTGAAACTCTGCTTTAAATGCCGGGTAATCTTGGGTAAGGTCAGAACGTCGCTCCCAAACCGGGGAAGCCCAAGCCAGGGCGCTGCCAGTGAGGAGGTTATAAATGTAGGCTACCTTCTTGCGATCAGTATTGTAGAGATGGGGGGCCATTTCAAACTGCACCTCACACTGGTTTAGGAAACCCCTACAATCTTACGGTTCACCTGCATAAGGCTTGGGGGGAGGAATCCTTACATCTAAGCTGCTAACTGCGCTTGCGGAGTGGGGGCTTACATCTGGCGGGGTTGCGGTCGGTACCCGGTCTGAGAGTACTGCGACCTGGCGTGTAAGTGCCACAATTTGATCCGCAATGGCCTGGTTTTGCTGAAGCAGATTGGAGAGAAACTGTTTAAGTTCGGTCTGGTCTGCGTCTTGTGGGCTCGACATAATGTTACGCCGGTGCTGCCCGCAGACCAGACCCGTCCCCTGAGCTGAAGGGGGAAGTGGTAATACACGCACCCGCAGCAAAGGGAGCGTGTCCGGAGTGTGGTATGAAGCGTTGCCAGGCCAGGTGTAGTAAGGTAGACAATACTTGCCGGTACCGGTTGTAGAGATAGAGTGAAGGATGCCTTGCCGAAGTCAGGGAGTGGAGAGCGGAGATAGGTCATAGTCCAAGCCGTGTTCAAGGGGTTACCAGAGTGAGCGTTGTCCAAGGAGTGCCGAGATCGAGAGCCAGAGGGGGTAGTCGTACGAGCTGCGTCAGAACCTGTGAAAACACTGAGAGAATCCAGAAGTACTTCCATACAGAGACTATGTCGAGCAAAGACTGAGAGCAGAGAGGAGCTAGATAAAGTAGGAAGGTCCAATTAGGAACGGAGGCGGAACAGGAAGAGCTACAGGGAGACACTGCAGATTGGTGCAGGCATAAGAGGCCAGGTGAGTCTTGTTGGTAACCTGAGTATGCCCGTGCGGTGTGCGGGGGCGGAGCCTGAGGTCCGGCGGACGGGAAGAAGAGTATGCAGACTGAGCGTGCTCCGTAACTTGTGTACGCGCGTGAACCAAGCCAGTGGAAGGTGCAGGTGTGCGTGCAGGAGGGCGTGGGCGCGCCCGGCGCTGAGCAGAGGAATCGCCGAGGGGGGAGATCCAGCGACGGCGGCAGGGGCGGGGAGCCATGGAGGCCGGTAAGGCAGGATTGTTTTGTGTGTCATGGGGCTCCCTGCGGGGAGGGAGTCCTCTGTGTGGGGAGCGTGGAGAACACCGATTCCTGACAACATGTCGTGGTTCCATTCTGTGACACACATAGGGCCGGACAGAATCAGCAGGACACTGCATTGTCTTTATTGTGATGGGGCTGACAGGAGACTTCATGTGAACTATCTGAGAAGGGAGGTGCTGTGTGTCAGAATGAGAGGCGTGTTTGATCAACTCTGGTACTAGTGAGCAGGCTGCTGGATGATGTCCTCCGTGCTTCTTCACTGTGTGGGATCTGTGACCTTCTCAGCTGACGTTATATATCTCCTCACAACATTGCTCATCCAGCATCCTTTAGTATTCCGCTACGAAAGAATCAACCCTGAAATATGGGTTTTGTGGGAGAGAGGAAGAGAGAAAGAGGGAGGGGAGAGAGAGTGTGTCTACAGTACCGATCAAAGTATATCTCTCTGACACTCAGACTACATGTGGAGAGACATACGTGAACACACCGGAGATACCTGGAAATATTTTAGTTTAAATCATTAGGTTATTTCCCAGGTGTTGCTCCACATGTTCTGTAGAGGAGGGTTTTGGGAGGTGTATGGGTAATCTACTTTCTGACAAAGTTCTTCCTTTTCCAGTAAAATACCAGACTGGGGGGACTCTTACTGGCGAATTATGAAAATGTGAGCGTAAATATGTACATCTCCAGTAATGAGTACAGAGAGAAATGGGATGAGGCGACTGGCTGACCATGGGGTGGGTGCATTCAGGAGGTCACTTATTCCAACTCTGGTCCTTCTGTGTTACAGAGAAGGTGAAAGAGCCAACCCTCACCTATAATTGTACAACCAAGAAGATCAACTGCATCGCGACAGCAGGAAGTGATCCCAAAATACAGATCACCTGGAACAAAAAACCTATGACAGAGTGGAAAGTGGGCTCCCCAGTTGATATAACATTTAAGGACAAGACAGGAACAGCGACGTGCAGCGTGAAGAACATTGTGAGCCAGATGATCCGTACAGAGAACATCAAATGCCATCAAGGTGAGGACTCTGCCCCCTCCTGGGATTGCACAAAGCGTACAATCTCGGCGCACTATATCTCATCTATGGCCAGATCAGCAACTGCATGCTCCTCTCAATTCAAGGCCCACCCTTCCAAATCAGACCGACTCAGGGGGTGTCCCAGGCCAACCCACCCTTCCAAATCAGACCGACTCAGGGGGTGTCCCAGGCCAACCCACCCTTCCAAATCAGACCGACTCAGGGGGTGTCCCAGGCCAACCCACCCTTCCAAATCAGACCGACTCAGGGGGTGTCCCAGGCCAGCCCACCCTTCCAAATCAGAACGACTCAGGGGGCGACCCAGGACAGCCCACCCTGCCAGGTTCAGTTGTGACTTAAAAATAACATTACCGCATTTTTTTACGTTTACATTAGCGAGCGTTGTGATTAGAGGAATCATATACTGGCTGATCATTTGCGTATAATGTCTACATCGGTTTCCATATGGTCGGTTTCTAATTCTCCGCTTGAACATGATGTTAAAATAAGTTACTTTCGTTAGCAGAGTTTAATGAGTCTGACAAAGAGAGAGGCAGGAGGAGTGCATTAGGGGGGCTAGGACTGTGTATAAAGCCAGATGCACACTCGCACACTCGCACACCCGCACACTCGCACACCCGCACACTCGGTATAGATTCACGCCAAGATTATGCCAGAAGAGAGAGTGCATTTCAGTCACACAGAGATCAGTCATCAAGGTCAGATAACAATACACAAATGTAAAAGGATAGGCTCGTTAAGGGCGTTCAATTCATACATATAGGGAACATATATCAAGGAATGAAATGAAGTCAGGAGAGCAGTTATAGGGAGCAGCTTTGGCGCAGTTAGGGAGGAGTTAGAGCAGCAAGTAGGGGAGGAGTTATAGGGAACGGATATAGGGGAGGGGTTATAAGAAGTGGTTATAGGAGCAGTTAGGGGAGGAGTTATATGAGCAATTTTGGGATGCATTATATGAGCAGGTGGGGCAGAGTTATAGGGAGTGTGTATAGGAGCAGTTGGGGAGTAGTTACAGGGATCAGTTGGAGGAGGAGATATACGGAGCAGATATAGGAGAAATAGTGGAAGGTGTTATAGGAGCAGTTAGGAGAGGAGTTATAAGGACAGTTAGGGTAGGAGTTACAGGGAGCGGTTATAGGAGCAGTTAGGGGAAGTGTTATAGTGAGAGGTTGTAGGAGCAGTTAGGGGAGAAATTATAGAAGAAGTTAGGGAAGGAGCTATAGGGAGCCGTTATAGGAGCAGTTAGGGGAGGAAGCAGAGGGAGTGTGTATAGGAGCAGTTAGGGGAGAAGCAGAGGGAGCGTGTAAAGGAGCAGTTAGGGGAGGAAGCAAAGGGAGTGTGTATAGGAGCAGTTAGGGGAGAAGCAGAGGGAGCGTGTATAGGAGCAGTTAGGGGAGGAAGCAGAGGGAGTGTGTGTAGGATCAGTTAGGGGAAGAAGCAGAGGGCGTGTGTAGGAGCAGTTAGGGGAGGAAGCAGAGGGAGCGTGTATAGGAGCAGTTAATGAGGTCGTGAATCTCACTATATCAGGGTCTCTCTCTTCAGTTACTTGCTACCAAAATGTCCGTCATGAATGCGTTAGCTCTCACTAAGAAAGACTCTGACACAAGGTTCAGCTTCTATCTCAGTACATGCGTTATCGTGGGGGTAACACAGGAACTGCTGCTTTATTGTTCAGCTCACACAGATTATATAGCATGGTATAGGGCAAGGCAGGGGAGGGAATTAGCCGTATATGTCTTGTTCCGGGACACGCTGGTTCCTTTCATTGGTACCCCTTGTTCTTCCGGGCTCGTGTTCTTCCTCATACTCAGACCTCAGATCAGCTCGTGGCAGGAAATTGTTCTCTGGGTGCGGTCCCGGATACAGGCGCCATCTTTACCGGAGAATATCTATTTTGTAGGGCTAAGTTGCATAACATTTTTGGGACAATGGATAAACATATATTCACATAATCTTTTCTGCCTTCACAATCCCCCCTTGAATCTATTTTTATTCATTATCTCCCTAGGGGATACAAGCTGTCCTACGATGTGGGAATTGGGAAAGGGATTTCTTCACTTGATTACTGGCACAACACACCCCTAACAGATATTTATACCTTCCATCAAGACTGTTAACATCGTAGGAGTCTCTCTCCCTTTATACCTTCCATCAAGACTGTTAACATCGTAGGAGTCTCTCTCCCCAAAAACTTGATCCTTATAATAGAGAATTACGCATAATATATTTCTGTCTTGGGGGGCTTCGGGTAGGCATATCCGGCGCTTCGGGTAGGCATATCCGGCTTACTTTTATTTTGCAAAAATGATTTCAGTTCACTTCCTGTACTCATCATCGTTTCTGCTCCAACTACTTTATGTGAACGCCGGTCCTTGGTCACTTTCGATCACTTCAGGTATACCAAATCTGCATGCTATTTCGATAAGCATTTTCTTCGCTGTCACCTTTGCCGTCATATTCTTGACTGGGTAAGCTTCGGGCCATCCTGAAAACATATCCACTACTACCAATACATACTCGTATCCCCCGGCCGGGGGCATGTGAATATGGTCCACTTGGATTCTCTGCCATGGGTAGTCGGGTTTGGCCAAATGTTGGGTGGGTACGGTCTGTGTGCTGCTGGGATTACAGGTTTGACAAACCTGACAGGCTCGGTTGTATGCGGCCAATGTGGTACTGATCCCAGGAGCATAGTAGAGCTTCCTTACATATGCGAGGGCTTGATTCTTTCCTCGGTGTGTGGCTCCATGTGCCCATGTTGCTACGGCTGGATACATCCTTCTTGGAAGACAGTATACATTGTCCTTTTTCCACAGACCGGTTTTCTTCTCTATCGTCGCTCCATCTTTCCTCCACTGTTTTTTTTCTTCTGATAATGCCTTTGACTGTTCCTGTTGTAATTTAAGGATTGGGGGTCGTGTTGTGTTGATTTCGGGGAATTCCTCAGTCTTGATTTCTTCATCCATCCCTTCCTGCCGCTTCTTCTCTTGTGCCCTTGTGCTTATCATTGTTACTTCCGTGGCTTCCATGGCTAGCCATCTCTCTGACACAGATCCCAAGGCAGCTTGTTTGGCGGCTTGGTCAGCTAATTGATTTCCTCTTGCTTCCGTGCTGTCCACTTTTCCGTGTGCCTTGACCTTGAGAACCGCTACCTGGATAGGTAGACCCATAGCGTGCATAAGTCCTTGGATAAGGGTGGCATGCTTCACCGGTGTTCCTGAGGAGGTTATAAATCCTCTATTCCTCCAGATGGTACCAAAATCATGGGCAATGCCAAAAGCATATCGCGAGTCTGTTCTTATATTCACCCTTTTTCCTTCTGCTATTTCCAATGCTTTTTGTAGCGCAATCAATTCCGCTTCCTGGGCTGACCTGCTTGGTGGCAATGCTTCAGCATAGAGAACATCCTTCTCCGTGGTGACGGAAAAACCGGTATGGAACCTGCCGTTGTCATCGGCATACCTTGAGCCATCCGTCCAGAGTTCTAGGTCAGCGCCTGAGATGGCAGTAGTAGACATATTCTGTGGTTCCGATGTGTCTTGCTGTAGGGTGAGTAAGCAGTCATGGGGGGACATTGGTGACCTCGAGGGGTTTGGTTCTTCCATTGGTTCCTCTCCCCCCTTTGGGATATGTGGTAGAAGAGTTGCTGGGTTAATAGTGGTACATCGTTGAAAAGAGACATAAGACGGAAGAAGCAATGAGCACTGAAGTCTCAAATGACGTTGATGCGAGAGATGTCGAGGTAATGTCAGCGAGAGAACAGCAGCCAAGTCATGAGGAGCTTGAATAATAACGTCATGTCCGAGAGTGATATCCGCCACTTTATCCAGCAGTACTTGGGCAGAATGTGCGGCTTTGAGACAACTCGGAGAAGTACGTGCAACCGGATCCAGCCTGCAGGAGTAGTACCCAACAGGGCGCTGTTTCTCCCGATGGGATTGCGTAAGAACTCCAGAAGCATGGCCGTCTTGCTCGGACACATATAGATTGAATGGCTTGGTGTAGTCTGGAAGGCCCAATGCTGGTGCACTTGAAATAGCCTCCTTTAGGAGATTGAAACAGTGTTGATATAATTGATAGGCATCTGGGTCGGCCACATCGTCTTCCTTGGGGCCAGTTTTCAGCGCATCATACAGCGGTTGCATAAGCCTGGAAGCGTCAGGTATCCACTGTCTACAGTAGGTGATAAGTCCAAGGAATGATTGCAGTTGACTGATGGAGGATGGATACGAGACAGATACAATAGCTTGTTTCCTTTCGTCCGTCAGATGTCGGATTCCTTGCGATATACAATGACCCAGAAAAACAACTTTAGGGAGACACCACTGGAGTTTTGATTTGGAGACTTTGCATTGAATGGAGGACAGATGTTGCAGCAGAGAGATAGAGAGTGATTCCATCTGTTGGCTGTCGATTGGGCCACATAGCAGAAGGTCATCAACATACTGGAGTAGCGTAGCTTCAGGGTGAGCTAACACCCATGGTGAAAGAGAGAGTTTCAAAGCTTGGGAAAACTGGTTAGGGCTATTCTGGGCCCCTTGGGGTATTCTTGTCCATGTCAGTTGAGCTCCTTGGAAAGTAAAAGAAAATAAAAATTGGGAGTCCACATGAAGGGGAACACTGAAAAAAGCATTGGCCAGGTCTATAACTGTGAAGAGACTGGCCTCGGGAGGGACTCCGCTGAGGAGAGTATTCGGATTGGGGACAACAGGGGTTTCCAGTATTGTTGCCGCATTGACAGCACGCAGATCTTGTACCAATCGATATTTATCAGGTTGACCTTTGACACTTTTCTTCTTGACAGGAAACAGAGGAGTATTGCAAGGTGAAGTGCAATACCTGAGCACCCCTTTCTCCAAATATGCATGAATTTGTATCTTCAGACTGGCTTCCTGTGCAGCTTTGAGAGGGTATTGCGGGATTCTTGGGTAAGGGACTCCAGGTTTCATCTGTACAACCACTGGGGGAACGGGAAGAAGCCCCACATCTTCAGGTCCCACAGACCATAAACTAGAAGAAACTTGAGGTTCAATATGGCTGGGGAAACCAGTATTTGGGTTGGATTGTTCTTGTAACAGCATCAGCGGTAAAGCTCGGATGATGCAGATATCTGGGGGGGTGTCTCCCCCTTCCGGGCGATGGAGAATAAGTTGCATGCCGCACTCATCATATAAAATATTTGCCCTTAGTCTTTGTAAAATATCGGACCCTAATAGATTTAGAGGGCAGGTGTTCGATACCAGAAATCTAGCAGCGACTTCTGAGAACGGTCCGAGAGGTACAGGAACAGTAAGGCGGCTGTTTTGCGGCTTTCCCTCTACCCCCATTGATGTCATCCAATCATCGGAAAGTTCTATAGTGGGGGGGAGCAATTTTTTGGATATAACAGACGTGGACGCCCCTGAGTCCACCAGGAAATCCATAGGGACCTCTGCTACTGTGAGAGTGACTTTCCCACAAGCAGCAGTTTGCCCCACTGCTGCAATGGCGGTCCCAGGTTGTCCCCCCTTTCAGGACCGGGGTGGAGGTCCCTCAGGTAGTTGGTCTGGTCTGGGCTTCCTGCATTCTCTCCTGACATGTCCAACTATTCCACAGTTCCAGCAAGTTGGTCCGCCTTGGCTGCGGCCTCCTCCGTTTTGCCGCCTGTCTTGCCGAGGCCCATTATTCGGGTAGTATCCTTGTTGGGGGGTGGGCTGTGGATAGAAAGGTGCGTAGGCCGGGGCAGGGACAGGGTAAGGGTATGGCTGTGGGTACGGAGGGAAAGGAGGGGGCGGGTATGGATTATTATTAGGGTGTTGGAAAGGGGCGGGGGCGGACGGTGGAGGGAAAGGAGCAGGTACGGGAGGAGAGGTAGCAAGAGAGGGGCATAAAACCGCATCCGTGCATTCATTTTCTTGCATCATTAGAGCAAGTGCTTTCTTTTTCCCTTTGTCTTTCAGTTCCTTTGCTTGTGACCGGGCAAACCCTTTAGCTACTAATATAGCATCTTGCAATGTTCCCCCAATACAATCTGGGCGTATTGACATAACTTTGTCTTTCAGCTGTTCATTGAGTCCATCTATGAAAGCCTTAGTCAGGATCATACGGTGAGCTTTGGCTTGAGTGGCAAAGCCAAGGTCTTCGAACAGTATTCTGATCCTGGAGCCGTACTGTTCCACTGATTCATCCGTTTGTTGTGTGATCTCTTGGAGTGAGCCCTGTAACTCTGTGAGTGCTTCCTGGGCCCATAGTTTGAGTTGCTGACAATAAGTGAGTCCCGAGGAGTATGTATCAATAGGTTGTGACTGACTTTGGTCGAATGCCGGGGCCATTAGTGGCAGGAAACTGTCTGTGCATTTATCTCCTGGGCGAGTATTGTAATCCTTGCCATGGTGCACTCGTAGGTTTTCTGTATCTGGCACATTTCGTCCCTGTAGAACTGCATAGGTTTTTGTTTCTCTCTGCCGTGTCAGGTTAGACCAACACCGAGTGGAAACCTTGTTACGGGGTGGGAACGTAACATACTGAAGACCAAGCTTGGTGACATTACGCGGTGTATTATCCGTCATAGCGGTGTGTTGACCCTCCGCGGCTGGCTCTGGTTTCATAACTGATTTCCCCTGGGTGTGATAAACCTGGGACCCGGGAAGAGAGAGCACTGCCGAGGGTACTATATCGTCTGTACGCGGGCCCTTGGATTGCAAAGCGGACATAAGGGCTGGCATTCTTTCAGGTTTATCAGTAACTATTCTGATCTCGGAGAGTTGGGTAGATTGGGTGGCTATAAATTCTCGTATGGTATCCACAATAACCTTCACGGCAGGTTCTAGTGGGTACCGGAATGATCCAGTGGATACCAAAGGGAAAGCAACGGAAGAGATTCCGCGCTCAACACAGGCCTGGTCTGACAAATGAATTAGAGTATTGCAAATAACGGACCTTAATTGAGATTCACATAAGTCTGTGAAGTCAGGGTCATACTGGGGGCCTACAGCATGTATTATACGGCCTACGGGTAAATTACCGGGGCCAGTGACAGCAATTTCCCCCGGAGGTATTGGGCCTGTTTTTGCAATAATCTCGTTGCAATCCCTCTGCATGGAGGGACCTGCGGCCAGCGAGATACCTCTGGCCAGCCCACCTTTGTGTTGGAGCTGTGAGTTGGCGGGGTTAACTATTACATCTACCGCTGCTGTTGTTATATCCCCGATACCTATACTGACGTTGACTTGGTTACCCCGTGGTGTGGTAAACGGTTTGGAAAGGGCCGGAAACCATTGTTCCGGTGCCCGTGGACGCATACCAGATGGCGGCGGTTTAGCAGAAATTATTGGTTTGGGGTTGATTCTCGTGGGCGGCGGGGCCCTGGGCGTGGAGGTGGGCAGCGGGCCAGAGTCCAAAATTTGGTCAGGTTCCGCTTCATCTGTTGTGTCAGAGTCTGATTGCTCTTCAGGTGCTACGGCATTTCGGGTCCTCTCGAGTACAGCGCGGGCTTCCGGGGTATTCATAATTTGTTGGAGCGAGGGGACATTGACCGAAGGAAAAAGTACTTGTAACGCGGACATAACGTCATGCGTTCCACTGGTCACAGGGCCTTGCGTGTCAGCAGGCTTAGGGCCTTGCGTGTCACCATACCCTTTTCCTGTATCCGGGCCTTGGTAGTCCCGGTGCTATTCCAGACATTGCTACTCTGAGCCCCGGCAGTAAGGACGCCCATCCCCGGTGCTATTCCAGACACTGCTACTCTGAGCCCCGGCAGTAAGGACGCCCATCCCGGGGGCTATTCCAGACACTCCTACTCCGATCCCCGGCAGTAAGGACGCCCATCCCGGGTGCTATTCCAGACACTCCTACTCCGATCCCCGGCAGTAATGACACCCATCCCGGGGGCTATTCCAGACACTACTACTCTGAGCCTCGGCAGTAAGGACGCCCATCCCGGGTGCTATTCCAGAGACTGCTACTCTGAGCCCCGGCAGTAAGGACACCCATCCCGGTGCAATTCCAGAGACTGCTACTCTGAGCCCCGGCAGTAAGGACGCCCATCCCGGGTGCTATTGCAGACACTGTTACTCTGAGCCCCGGCAGTAAGGACGCCCATCCCGGGTGCTATTCCAGACACTGCTACTCTGAGCCCCGGCAGTAAGGACGCTTTTCTGGGTGCTATTCCAGACACTGCTACTCTGAGCCTTCTGATTGGCTCCCCACATCAGGTGACCACTCTAGAGCTCATGGGAGTTGTAGTTCCTCAATGTTGCCTTTCTCTTACAGGCCCGTTGTTCGGATGCTTCCATTGCGCATGCGCGACCTTCCCACTCTCTCAGTGCCCTCTGCAAGATAGCGCAACAACATGGCGGCGCCCTATACTAACGGTCGCTGTGGAACCTGCCACACTCCCACCGAGCGCATATAGGAGGTTCCTACCACATCCCTACAATATCATATGTGACAATCACAAGTAGATTCTCCTCATCCCCTTTCTCCCTCTCCTCCTCATCATCCTCTTCTCTCACCCACTTTCTGTTGACGTCAATAGAGGCAAAGCTGCAAAGCATTATTTAATATTGTTTAAATCCTTAACGCTTACTTACAGTATAATGTAGCCCCTGTAAGTAAGAGCGGGCTACTTATCCTTCTCCTACTGGAGTAAGCCCTGGTAAGGGCAGGCGCCAGTAGTAACCATGGGTTTTCCCCCCTTCAAGCCCTGCCTGGAGTGATAGAGAAGGGCCCCCTGACTCTGTGCAGGCCTAGACAGATGGGAGGTCCTGCTGACATCATCAGGGGCAGGGCTGACTCTATTTAGTGGCCAGTTCCTGTCAGTGACAGTGAGTCTTAGTTTTGTCTGTCCTGGGAGTTGGAGGAGTAGTTCTATGCTGTCCTAGGAGCAGAGGAGAGTTTGGAGTGTGAGCAGAGCTAGAGTGGACCAATGCCCTCACCCTGCTGGAGGGGGTGAGGGGAGAGATCTAGCCTCACCCATAGGGCCTATCCTGGGGTGAAGGCAGGGGTATTGCAGCCCCACCAGGCCATCCTGCTGGAGTACAGCCTGGAGGAGAGGAGAGGAGGAGAGAGGCCTGTACACATCTAAAGTGCGGGGATTTTATGAACTGCTGTGTACTGCTGCTGTGTGCTGCCAAGGATAAGTTGTACAAGGATAATAAAGAGACACTGCTTCTATTTTACCAAGAGACTGTGTGTGTGTGATCTGGAGCATTCACCCTGGGACCAGGGTTCTTTCTCTGTAAGGGTCCTACCCCACATCCCTGGGGATTATAGAGTTTGGAGGTGCTGCACCGTTGCTAAAGAATGAAGGCCAATACCCCAGAAGCCTGGTCCTGTTGTCCCCAACACCAATGCGGGAGACTCAGGCCCTCCTGTTCCAAGCAGGTACGCACCACCCAAGAACACGTAGCCAGCCCTCACTACACACTAGATAGCGATCTGTGTCTGGGGGGGGGGCATGGGTTACAATAATAATAGTTTGTTCTTGTATAGCGCTGCTAGTTTTACGTAGCGCTTTACAGAGACATTTTGCAGGCACAGGTCCTTGCCCCGTGGAGCTTACAATCTATGTTTTTGGTGCCTGTAGCACAGAGAGATAAAATGACTTGCCCAAGGTCACAAGGAGCTGAAACCAGGAATTAAACCAGGTTCCCCTGCTTCACACTCAGTGCCCAGAACACTCAGAACAGCTACCAATTCACTTGCATGCCTCAAGGCATCTGTGGTGCCCCTGCAATGTTCCAACGGTTGATGGAAAAGAAATTGTAGACATGAATCCTCGGGAATGTTTAGTATACCTGGACGACATTATTGTTTTCGGTAAAACACTGGAAGAGCATGAGGAAAGGCTACTAAAAGTAGTGGGCCGATTGGGCCAAGCAGGATTGAAGCTATCCTTGGATAAATGTAGGTTCTGTCGCACTTCAGTGACCTACGTGGGCCACATAGTATCTGTGGATGGAATAGCCACCGATCCGGCCAAAATTGAAGCTGTGGTGAACTGGCCCCGACCAGAGAACGTCATGGAATTACGCTCATTCTTGGGGTTCTGCGGCTATTATCGTCGGTTTGTGGAAGGGTATTCCAGCAAAGCCAAGGTTCTCAACAACCTTCTTAAGATATATCCAGAGGATACTGGTCGGAAAGCCGTCTCCGCTCAAGCACCCTTTGGCAACAAGTGAACAACCGCCTATGAAACAGCGTTTATCGGGTTAAAATGGAACCTAACAAAGGCACCCGTTCTGGTGTATGCTGACCCTGAGAGGCCTTACATTCTGCATGTCGCCGCAAGTTTCAACGGACTGGGGGCCGTCTTGCATCAGAAGTATGAGGCTGGACTCCGACCAGTGGCCTACGTCAGCCGCAGCTTGATCCCTAGTGAACAGAACTATCCAGTACACAAACTGGAATTTCTAGCTCGGAAGTGGGCTATTGTGGATAAACTCCACGAATACCTATATAGTGTTACTTTCGAAGTACGGACCGATAACAATCCATTAACGTATCTTCTGACGTCCGCCAAATTGGACGCCACTGGCCACCAATGGCTGGCGGCCTTCTCAAATTACCAGGTCACACCAGATCCCGTACAAACCAGGGCCCCTGAATATCGGTGCCGATGCTCTGTCCCGCCGGCCAGGACTGAAAACCATCCCAGACGACATCTGGGATGAAATACCTGGACCAGGGCTATGCACTATGTGTTCAACGGCTGCTATCGTGGAAGATAGGGTGACTTTCACGGAGGTGAGGGTGGCGGATTCATTGGGATGCCAATCCAAGGCTATTCCAGCCACCTATCGCCATCCAGAGGGAATGAACATCACTCCCAACAAGGTAATCGTGTGGAAGGACCTGTTACAATACCAAATACGGGACCCCGTATTTGGAATCATCCGTCAAGCGATTCAGCAGAATAAGCCGGCATTACTAAAACGTGCTCCCAAGGACATGGTGGCCATCCTAATGAGAGAAGTGGACAAATTCGAACTCGATAATTGTCTACTTTATAGAGTGGTGCAGTACCATAATCACCCAGATAGGAGACAGCTGGTTCTACCCCGGAACCTACAACCTATGTCCTTCGAGCATTACATGATGATCATGGTCATCTTGGAGTGGACAAAACTTTCGGGTTGATAAGAGACCGGTTCTTCTGGCCACGCATGAGAGAGTCAGTGGAACAGCACTGCCGGCGATGCTCCAGGTGCATCCAACGGAAGACCCTACCCACCAGGGCCGCTCCAATGGCGCACTTGAAAAGCTCCGGGCCTATGTATCTCGTTTGCATAGATTTTCTTTGTATTGAGTCCGATGCCCGAGACATCGACAATTTATTAGTGATTATGGATCACTATACTCGGTACGCACAAGCTTTCCCAACCAAAGATCAGAAGGCCGTTACCGTAGCCAAAGTATTATGGGATTATGGGAAAAGTACTTTGTTCATTATGGACTGCCCAATTGGGCTGCACTCTGACCAAGGCCGGGACTTTGAAACTAATCTCATCCAGGAAATGCTTAAGCTGCTAAGTATCACCAAGTCCCGAACGACTCAATATCATCCGGAGGGAGACGCTCTGCCGGAGAGGTTCAACCGAACTCTCCTCGACCTGCTCGGCACCCTGACGGGCTCTCAGAAGAGCAAGTGGAGTAAACAAGTGGAATCCTTGGTGCATGCCTACAACTACACTCGTCACGAATCCACCGGTTCACTCCCTACTTTCTGATGTTCGGAAGAGAAGCTCGGCTACCGGTGGATATATGTCAGAAGATATCTACCGATGGGGTATCCAATAGGATGCACTTCAAGTACGTACAACGGTTACAAGACAGTTTACAAAGAACATACAAATTAGCAGAGAAAGCTTCATCTCTATTGAATGCTAGTAACAAACGGTGCTACAACCATAAGGTTCACCATCTGGAAATTCATCCTGGAGATGCTGTCCTCCTTCGTAATCTAGGGATTCCCAGAAAGCATAAACTTGCGGATCGTCGGAGGGATGGCATATATGAAGTTGAGTCCCAGATGCCTGGCCTCCCGGTCTATCGTATCAAAGACTCTGAAGGCTGGGTAAAGGTATGGCACCCAATTATAAGGCTCAGCAATGGGCTCGCAGTAAAGTGAGATATGTCATAGTGATGTTCAGTGAAATGTATAATGTCATGTAGAGCTGATATGACTTGATAAGTTATATATACAGTATATGATCTGCATTTTTATTGTGTAAAATATGTGTATGGTCATATTATGTTTTGCTGTTCCCAAGCGGGGACATTGGTGTTTTCACCAGGGGGTGGATGTGCAATGGTCCCCTTCGGTCCCCGGTTCCCCCTCCCTTACCTTCCCTACAGTAAGAGCAGTGGCGGGTGGCGATGGGCTGGCCATTTGGTACTCGTGCATGCGCAGAACCGGTGCGGCGGCCATTTGAGGGATTGCAGACTGGCAGAAGAGGCGCTCCGTAGCAGAGGAACATCCCACAGTTGCGCATGCGCAGCGGAACAGGCGCATGTGGTTCCAATGCTAGAAGGCTCCGCAAGGGACTACAGCCCCCAGAAGGCATCGGAGCATATAGACTCGTGATGCCAGGGAGCCAATCGCGTGGCCGGATTCCCTGCAAGAGAATAGTTATATTTGGCGGACTGAGGCTTTCAAGGAGTTGGCTGGGACTCGGATAGGGGAAATTGTGTGGTGCAGGGGTCTGTGACCCTCCGCACTAGGCCAGAGACCCCCTAGGCCCCAGCTAGGCTCCAACTCACTTTAATATTGTTGCTGCTATAGGGACAGGCCCTTTAGGTAGGGACCTGCCCTTTAGTGCTAGTGAGTACAGGGCCACAGCTGCTGCACGGAGCAACCTGCTGCCATAGTCTGGAACCAGTCTACAGGACTGAGGGATCGGCGGTCACTCCAGTGGAAGGCGTTCCACACGGTGGAGGATATCGTGGATTGGCGGATCCTCTTTTTTCTTTCATCAGTGCGCCCGGGTGTGGACACACCCGGCAGGTACCGTTACACAAAAGTGCACCAACACACTGTAGAGTGAAGGCGCTCATCACGCCTTAAGGGGTGGGCATTTTTTTGGGACACTCTGTTGATAAAGTGACCAAGGGACTCCTCTGGTACGGTGGACACGGTGTGGGGGTACACGGTGGTGGCACAACGCCCTGCGCGGCGAGGTACAGCTGAAACCAGTTGTGTTGCTATTTAATTTATGCGGTCTATGGTTATCTGTCACAGTAAAGGTTATTGTTATAACCTGCGGGCTGTTATTATTGGTTCCTGCTCATGGTTATCCCATACAATTGGGATCCCGTGCAGGTGGAGGCGCTACCACTCAGTATATTGTTACCCCAGGCTCCCAGAAACGGAGGCTCAGATCCCTGTGAGCCGACTGGTAAAGCCAGCACTAGGAGACCCAGCACACTAGAGGGAAAGAGGCTTACATATGTATATGTGTGTGTGTGTGTGTATGTGTGTATGTGTGTAAGAACAGGCAGTGCTGTGTGTGTGTGTGTGTGTGTGTGTGTGTGTGTGTGTGTGTGTGTGTATGGGAGATGCCAGAAGTGTGTTGTGTGAGCAGGTGGTGCTGTGTGTGTGAATTCTATGGTTTTACATATCAGGACATAACAATCATCTGTTCCTTAGCAGGCCTTAAAATTAGGTAAATACAACCTCAGATGAACAACAACACATGACATATTACACAGTGTGTGTGTATGTGTGTGTGTGTACACATGACATATTACACAGTGTCATGATTTATTTAACAAAAATAAAGCCAAAATGGAGAAGCCATGTGTGAAAAACTAAGTACACCTTATGATTGAATAGCTTGTAGAACCACCTTCAGCAGCAATAACTTGAAGTAATCGTTTTCTGTATGACGTTATCCGTCTCTCACATCATTGTGGAGGAATTTTGGCCCACTCTTCTTTACAACGTTGCTTCAGTTCATTGATGTTTGTGGGCATTTGTTTATGCACAGCTCGCTTAAGGTCCAGCCACAGCATTTCAATCGGGTTGAGGTTTGTAATTTGACTGGGCCATTGCAACACTTTGATTCATTTCTTTTTCAGCCATTCTGTTGTAGATTTGCTGGTGTGCTTGGGATCATTGTCCTGTTGCATGTTTCGGCCAAGCTTTAGCACTTTAACACTGCCGGCGTCTCCCATACAAACACACACACAGCACTGCCTGCACACACACACAGCACTGAACTCCCCTCACATAAACAATACATCACTGCCTCCCCCTCACACACACACACACACACACACTGCACCGACGTCAATCCCATAAAACGTTTGAGTCTGGGAGAACGTCGGCATGTGTGATCGTGTGGGGTGTGAAGGGGACGGGAGGCAGTATGTATGATTGTCATGGGTGAGGAGAGGGGAGAGTGCCAGTACTGTGTGTCAGGCAGCAGTGACTGTGTGTGTTTTGTAGTGCAGGCAGTGGTCAAAATGTGGTGGGTTGTTGTTAGTGGGAGTCCGCCGAGGGTGAAGTGGTGTGGAGCAGTTGACGGTGACAAGATGTGTGTGTGGGATGGATGGTGTGGGTGCTTGTGTGTAGTGTGGTGCTGGGACGGCAGTAATGATGTGTCGTGTGAGTTGTGGGGTGGAACAGGCAGGCGCTGTGTGCTGTGTGTGAGAGGGAAGTGAGTGCTGTGTGTATGTGTGTGTAGTATGGAGTTGTGTGTCGTTTGTGTAGGGGCGGAGCAGTCTGATATGCTGCATAAGTTTGGTGGATGAGTGGTTTGGGTGTGTAGAGGGTGTGTAGAGGAGGGGGGGAACGGCAATTGGCTCGATAATTGTTATTCGGGGAGAGACTTGGCAGTCTGCAATTGTTGTGATGTTTTTGGCATGTGTATGCTATGTGAAGGCGTGCATGGCCAGTTTGTATGGATTTTGTGAGACCGGCGGAAGCGGCAGGACAGTGGTGGATATGTGCGGCAGTTGTGTTGTTAGTATGTACGTGCTGATGGGGGCGGCAGGCGAAGTGATGGTATGTGTGTGAGGGGGCAGGCAGTGTTGTATGTGGCAGTGTTGTATGTGTAACGGGTATTCCTCCCCCCCCCTCCAATCGCAGATAGGGACCATGTGGGGAAATATACATATGTTACCAGTGTGGTGCAATACCTGATAGGCTCACAGGAGGCCTGAACCTCCGCCACCGGGAGCCTGGGGTGTATCCTGGAACGTATACTTACAGCGCCTCCACCTGTGCAGGGATTCCAGGTGTATAGAATGACCCCTGACACAGCACCTACAAATAGTAAACACATACAATGAAGTATATATATGTAACTGTTTACTATATGGGCAAAACAATAACATCACATCATATCAACACAATAGCAACACAGCCATGTCACCCTTAAGCTGGCCTCACTGGGCCACAAACCCCACCACTATACCCAAGTGTCCCAATAGTCCAGCAACCCACCCTCGAGGCGTGATCAGCGCCTGTAAGGAAACTGGTATGTAGGTTACAGTTGGTGCACTTGTAGAAATACCTGCCCGGGGGTCCTGCACCCGGGTACAGCAACAACAGATAAGGACCCGTCTGCGTCCAACGCTGAATCCGCAGCAATGGCGTCCTCTCTCAATCCAGATGATATCACCACACAGATAGTCTCTATCTTGAGTGATGCAGGTCTGATCTCAGACACACTTGTCACACTGCTCCCTCCTTGTCAGAGCGCGCAGCATCGTCTGTCTCACTGGCTAAGCTACTGCTAAAAGGGTAAAGTCCCTACCTTAGGGCCTTCCCTACACAGCAGCTACACATCTACTGGTGAGTTGGGCCTAACTGGGGCCTGGGGGTAACCTGGCCTAATGTAAGAAGCCACTTGCTCCCTACACACTACCTCCCCCTTCCTTATCCCAGCACCAACTAACTCATGTGCTTCACTCTCAGCTTCCTGACTCTGCTCACAACAATGTATCCACATGCAGCATGAGAATCTGTCAGCCTTGGTGGCTGTCAGGCTGCATGTGATCTGGGTGAAAGTGCAGTCCCCAGAGGCTGCTGGGAATTGTAGTCCACTCAGGACCTCTTTTGCATTGGGGCCACATGCTCTATGTGTAATGGCCGCCGCTACTCTCCACTGAGCCTGCGCAACTCTGTAATGGCTGCCGCATCGCCCTAACTGCTCATGCGCGACTTCTAGGTGTCCCTGCACTACGGAGAGCCATATGCGACCTGCCTCCCTCTCTGCAATGGCCGCCGCGGCTATCTGCATATGCGCGACCCTCCGCGCATGTGCGAGCACCAGGACCCCGGCGGGGCCAGCCAAGATGGCGGAGCCAACCGGGAGAAGTTGCCGTTCCCTTACCCCACTGCCACAGAGGTAAGGCAGGGGGCAAGGGAAGATCAGGGGAACCGGGAGTGACCCCCTTACACTCAGTATGTGTGTGAGGGCGCAGGCATTGTGTTTGTGTGTGTGTTTTGGTAGTGCTGTATGTGTGTAAGGGGGCAGGCATTGTGTGTTTGGGTGTGTTTTGGTAGTGCTGTATGTGTGTGAGGGGGCAGGCATTGTGTGTTTGGGTGTGTTTTGGTAGTGCTGTATGTGTGTGAGGGGGCAGGCATTGTGTGTTTGGGTGTGTTTTGGTAGTGCTGTACAGTATGTGTGTGAGGGGGCAGGCATTGTGTGTTTGGGTGTGTTTTGGTAGTGCTGTATGTGTGTGAGGGGGCAGGCATTGTGTGTTTGGGTGTGTTTCGGTAGTGCTGTATGTGTGTGAGGGGGCAGGCATTGTGTGTTTGGGTGTGTTTTGGCAGTGCTGTATGTGTGTGAGGGGGCAGGCATTGTGTGTATGTGTGTGAGGGGGCAGGCATTGTGTGTATGTGTGTGTTTTGGCAGTGCTGTATGTGTCTGAGGGTGCAGGCATTGTGTGTATGTATGTGAGGGGGCAGGCATTGTGTGTATGGTTTTGGCAGTGCTGTATGTGTCTGAGGGTGCAGGCATTGTGTGTATGTATGTGAGGGGGCAGGCATTGTGTGTATGTGTGTGAAGGGGCAGGCAGTGCTGTACTGTATGTGTGTGAGGGCGCAGGCATTGTGTGTATGTGTGTGAGGAGGGGCAGGCAGTGCTGTATGTGTGTGAGGGAGCAGGCATTGTGTGTATGTATGTGAGGGGGCAGGCATTGTGTGTATGTGTGTGAAGGGGCAGGCAGTGCTGTACTGTATGTGTGTGAGGGCGCAGGCATTGTGTGTATGTGTGTGAGGGGGCAGGCAGTGCTGTATGTGTGTGAGGGAGCAGGCATTGTGTGTTTGTGTGTGTAGCCAGGTCCTCCGTTTCTCCCCCTGTGCTCCGATGAGCGCAGGGACCGCCGCTGCGCAGCAGTGGAGTACCAGCGGGGGCGATCGCGTCGCCGGCGGCTCCCTAGCAGGGCGCCGCCATCTTGCGCATAGCCACGCATGCGCACACCAGTCGACAGGAGTGCGGCAGCCCATGGATTGACTGGTACGCGGCCATGCTGCAGAGCGAAGCGCACGAAACGGGGCCAATTAATAAAGCCTGAGCAGGGCACTACCAAGGTCCACCTGAGCCTCAGGTACACGGTCACCCTGACCGTGCATCCAATAGGGCTCTAGGGCCCCCTGTATGGGAGTGATATGAGCGCATGACGGAGCAGAGTAGAGTACGGCAGGCATACGGTGGGTAAATCGGTGACAGGAGAGATAGTGCAGGATAGATCGGCGAAGGTGTAGGAGTCAAGTAGACCTATGCTTCTGGTGCCAGCGAACCCCTAGCCCAGTAATGCCTCTGAGTCCACCCCCAGCTTGGGTCTTTGTTTAGTGACAGACCTATCGGTAGGAAGCCTTGCCTTAGTATTCAGTAAACATCAGGGGACAAAGGCTGGTGACGCCTGAGTACTCTATATTCCTAGTCTGAGACACAACTTCGTTCTGTGGAAATTCCGGCTATTTTAGCTGAGGAAACTCATGGATCATCGGATCCTTTTGAAGTAGTCGGCGTGTTGTTTCCGGATGCTGGAGCAGCCCGGCAGTATTTCATAAGTTGCACACCAACATCCCGGTACCTTAGGCGCTGATTCACGCTTGGGGGTGTGGGTTCTTTGGGGACACTCCCAGGGGTTAAGTGACCAAGGCACTGGGTGTGGTCACGCTTGGACAGGTGTGGAATACACGGTCGTGGGATACATGGTGGTGGGTCACACGCTTACCTGAGGGCGAGCGGTTTGGTTAAGCACGTGTTGATTATTATTCATGTGGTATTTGTGTAAACACTGCATAAGGTTATCAAGTTTAATCTAAGGCTGTTGGTCTTTTCCTGTCTGGATATGTATAAACCAAGTATCCATTCTGCCCAGACGATAGAATTGGCATAATTATACGTGCTCAAATAGACGAATGAAGAGGATTAATATCCCCCCAAACAGTTAGGGAAGGGTGTCGTGCTCACAGGGATAAGTGATAGATAAGAGAGAGGAAATAAGAATCCTATATTGTGGCACAAGAGCTAGTGTCACCACAATAACAACTTAATATTTTTGGATTGAATTATCTTAAATGATACACGTTTTGGAATACCATCGATTGCAGGACAAATTGTTATTAACATAATAAAAAACGGAGAGGTGGCGGTACGTACATAGGGGGAATTATATATAAACCCTATGTCCCATTCGTTAGCCTTGATGAGTGTTGTAAGTGTTTTAGAGACAGTATCACACAGGTAAGTAAGGCTAGGGATCATGTTTATTCACTTGATCCCTGTGGGCAGCAGTCCATAAGCTTCTCACAGGAGAGAATGACTATTAGCTATCGATGACCTATGTTCGAGTTGAAAAGCCAAAGTCCCCATCTACCGTGCGATCTCTCACTCAATATATTCGGACACACTCTTAGTCCTAACTTGACTGACACTAGAGGCTGGGTGCTGTTGCTGCCCACGGAATTCAGTTCTACTAGTAGAACCCAGACGGTACACCGGCCCCTTCACCACTCTCCGACTCCGACTTCCGTGATTTTTGACGAGTCAGACGTACCCTCAGCTGCAGAGGAAACTGCCTCCTGGTATAATGAAAAGGCATTTCCACCATCTGTTGTCCAGTATATATATTTATTAGTAAAAACATTAGGGGTATTTTCATTATTGTATTGTCAAGTAATAGTTTAAATCTTCGTTCATATTGCTTGCTCTGCAGTGTTTCTTCAAGCTCTCTTGCGCTTTGATTGATCCAGGATCCGGAAAGTAGCCATGAGCCCTTTAAGGCGGCAGGACATCGGAGCTAGGCTCCTCGTTTCCCTCCTCTCAACAGTTTGGGTCTTACTTTTAACCTCCCCCCCGCCCCTTGGGCATATTTTAATCTCCCTTCCGCCCAACCCCAAACATCTTAACGTTCGGAGTAGTGAACACCGGTGGCCGAGGGCAACAGAGGAGAGGTTATTTAGGATCTAGCAGGGGCGGGAAAGCGATCGGTTCCCTGCAGGGTACGGTTCCCTCCCACCCTTCCCGTAAGGTTCCACACTTCCCTGCCCATTCAGGTTCCACAATGTCTGAAAGGAGGTTCCAGAACGCCCTGCCATGCAGGTTCCCACATGTCCTGACAGGAAGTTCCCGCCCCCCGGCCATGAAGGTTTCCAACACGTCTCCCTGCCATGAAGGTTTGTCCCGCGTGTCCCTGACGGAGGTTCCACGCGCCCCGCCAGGAATTTTATGTTCCCACGCGCCCCAAACCAGAATGTTCCCCCCGCGCGCCACTCCAGGATGTTCCTGCGCGCCCCCCAGAAATTCCTGCGCGCCCCGCCAGGAAAGTTCCCATGGCGCCGCAGCCCAGAAAGTTTCCCGTCGCGCCTGCCAGTCGGCTCCCCCTCCCTTCCCTTTGGCTCAGGTTTATTGTTGTGCTTGAGTTTGAGTTTTTTATTAAAAAAAAAAGAAGAAAATAAAGAAATACTAATGCCTGTTTATTTCCTTTTGAAGTTGGAAGTCCGAAGCCTGTGGTTGCTCTCTTCAGGGGGTAAGTGCCTTTAACCTGGCCAACAGGTCTCTATGGTTCGTGTAACCCGATGGTGCTGGGGAGTAGTAAGTGACATCACGGGCATGCCCCCCTCCCCCCGGCATGCCTCGCCATGAGGAATTTTTGTGATGTGAAGCAGCTGTAAATGGTCTGATCGGACCATACGCGTTATAACTCTATGAACTTGAGTCATGTGAGCCTGCGATGAGTCGCCCCACTGTGTATACAGATCCCCAAATAATACAATAACAATAAATAAACAGATATGTATAAACCAATATCATCTGGCAGATGATAGTATTGGCAGATATACCGCTCGCTCAAGGAATGAAGAGGGATAATACCGCCAACAGTATAGGGGAAGGGTGGTGCTCACAGGGAATAACTTTTATGGTCGACTCAGACCTATTTAAAGCTGTTTACACAATCCTTCAGGTGTTAGTTGCAGGGCCAGTAAAACAAAAAATAGCAATTTATTAGCCCTGTAGAACTAACACATGGTGTGATTTCACTGTCGCTACCATTAATGGGAAATGGTAGTCCCCCTTTCTTCCATGTCTAAGGGACATGTGTGTTCTAATGCAAGCCTCAAGTATCCAGAAAAGCGGCTAGTGGAACAAGCACAGATTGTCCTCTTGGTCGCTCCATAGGGGGTAGGCTTCTACGTGACAGAGCGGCTGGACGTCAGGCGCACTCCCTTTACTTTCTAAAGCTCTCCTTTGGCCATCCTTTTTGCTCGCCTTATATTTTGCCTTTCTCTTTTTACTCGGGGGGAGGGGGCATGCCCGTGACGTCACTTATTACCCTTTGCCGCATCCTTCGCATCGGCTCTAACCGAACCATAGAGACCTGTCTTGTCAGGAAAGGGCACTTACTACCCCCCTTTGCAGAGTCAGCATCGACATGCTTCGCTGACTTTCCCCCTTCAAATATCGCCCCCCTACTTTCATTCATTCTTTTTCTTTCTTTTTCTTTCTTTTTTTTTTTTTTTTCCTCCCTCCACCATGCCCCCCTTACAAGCATCAACGTATGACCCTTACACAATGGGAAGGGCGTGGAGCTGACCTGCAGGGCTCGCGGGAACCTTTCGGGTGGCTCATTGGGAACTTTCCTGGCGGGGCGTGGCGGGAACTTTCCTGGCGGGGCGGCGCGGAACTTCCTGGCAGTGGCGTCAGCGGGACTTTCCTGGCATGGCACGCGGGAAGGATTTCTGCGGGGCACGCGTGAACATTCGCTGGCGGGCGCGTGGAACATTCCTGAGGCGGGCGCGGGAACTTCCCGACGGTGGCGCGCGTGAAGGCATTCTTCTGTTTCTTGGCTCTGCGTTAACCTTCCTTTCAGTGAACACTCGGGAATCCTCATGGTGCTAGGGCATTCTGGAACGGGCTTCCTGGACAGGGTTGGCGGTAAACCTTAGTGCAGGGCGCCGATCGCTTCGCGCCCCCATGCCTATATCCTAAATATACGGCTCCCTCCCCGCGGTGGCCCTTGCGCACCGTGTCACTACTCGTCCGTTAAGATTGCTGGGGGGTTGGGGCAGAGGGGAGTAAAATAGCCAGGGGGCGGGGGGGAGGTAAAAGTATCCCAAACTGTGAGAGGAGTGGAACGAGGAGCCTAAGTCCGATGTCCTGGGCCGTCTCAAGGGCTCATGGTCTTTCCGGATCCTGGATCGCAGTCCAGCGCAAGAGCTTGCAGAAACTGCCAGAGCAAGGGCAATATGAACTTATATTACACTATTCTTGACAATACAATTGAAAATACCACTAATGTATTTTAACTATATAATATATATACTGACATGACGATGGATTGGAAATGCCTTTTCATTATACTCAGGGGCAGTTTCTCCTCTGGCAGGGCTGAGGGTAACGTTCCTGACGTCACCCTCACGTGACGTCGGCTTGTCGTAGTGGTGAGGGGCCTGTGTACGCCGTCTGGTCTGACTCTAGACTGCATTCGTTGGTCAGCAACGCAATCCCATGACTCTGAGTGTCATCAATGTTAAATAAAAAGTTTGTGTCGGCGAATACATTGAGTTAGAGTTCAGCTACTTAGATAGACTTGGGGCATATTTCTATAGCTTCCCTGAAACTTGTGTTCATATGCTTGTATAGGGGGCTATGTTTCTATTCTCTCGCTGTGTAAGCTTACTGGCTCTCCACAAGGGGTATCAGTGATATAACATTAATCTCTCATCGCTCACCCTTACTTACCTGTGTGATACTTCTCTAACACTTATCACACATTCAGTGCTCACAGACTGCAATAGGGTTTAATTAATTCCACTATGTACTCTACCCCACTCCTCCTCTCGTTTTTTTATTTAGGTTAATAACATTTGTCCTGGCATCTATGGTTTATTCAAACCGTATCATTTTAAGATTAATCAATACATATTAGTGCCACATATAGTATCTTTGCTTTCGCTCTCACTGATTCCTGTCTGGGGTTATCTCATAGTATTGTGGGAATTCGCTGGGCAGGGGTGGAGGGACTGCCAATTAATATATTCTGGCCCCAGGCTCCTAGTGGCGGATACTCAGATCTCTGTGAGCCGCCGGTATTGTGCAACAGCGGATTGGACGCTGTCGTGGTAAAAAGGGAAAGAGGCACATGTTGTTGGCAATGCTGTGTGTGTGATGTGCGGGATGACAGGCATGGCGTGTTTGTTGTGTGGCGTGAGTTACATGCAGTTCTTGTTTGTTTGTGCGGTGATTCAACACTTCATTGGCTTTTTTGTTTTTTGCTTTCCTGCCCTTACTTTTCTTGTTTTCTTATTTTTCTTTATTCCCTTGTCCCTTCTTTTGGGTTTTTGGTGGTGGTCGGGATGACAGGCAGTGCTGTGTGTGTGTGTGCGGGATGACAGGCAGTGCTGTGTGTGTGTGCGGGATGACAGGCAGTGGTCTGTGTGTGTGTGTGTGCGGGATGACAGGCAGTGCTGTGGTGGTTGCGGGAATGACGGCAGTGGGTGTGTGTGTGTGTGCGGGATGACAGGCTAGTGCTGTGGTGTGTGTGCGGGAATGACCAAGGCAGTGCTGTGTGTGTGTGCGGGATTACAGGCAGTGCTGTGTGTGTGTGTGTGCGGGATGACAGGGCGTGCTGTGTGTGTGTGCGGGAGACAGGCAGTGCTGTGTTTGTGTGCGGGATGACAGGCAGTGCTGTGTGGTGTGTGCGGGATGACAGGCAGTGCTGTGTGTGTGTGTGTGCGGGATGACAGGCAGTGGCGGTGTGTGTGGGGGTGTGCGGGAATGACATGCAGTGCTATTGTTTGTTGTGTTCGCTTTCCTACAAGGCAGTGCTGGTGTGTGTGCGGGATGGACAGCAATGCTTGTTTTGTGGGGGCCCGGGATGACAGGCAGTGCCTGTGGTGTGTGTGTCGAGTATGACAGGCAGTGCTTGTTTTGTTGTGTGTGTGCGTGTTTACAGGCGGTGCTGTGTGTTGTGCGGGATGACTAGGCAGTGCTGTGTGTGTGTGCGTGATGACATA
>CM071570.1:0-19749 GCA_036426205.1 Ascaphus truei
GCTCTACTACAAGAGACATTCTGTGGGTGAGACGCTCCACGAGGGAGACACCCCGCGCAGAGGTGGATTCCCATTCCTGCGTCAGACCCTTTTTGAAGAGCTTTACACCCGGGCACGGACGTGTGCCCGGGCAGGTATCTATACGTGCACCAACTTTACCAACAGTCACTCACTTGGGGTATTGTGGGAAATTTGGGACTATTGATGTAACGTGGGGGGTACAAAGCCCTGCGTGGTGACCGGGTAGTTGTGCCTATTAGTGTTACAGAGGGACACTGTCAATGTCATATTGTTGAAGTATGTTATGTTGTGTTATTTGCCATATAGTAAACCCTTTTAGCCATAACCTTTGGTGTGGGCTGGTTACTTTATGGATGTTCCTATGTGAGGGTCACTCTACACTCCTAGAATCTCACATAGGTGGAGGCACTGACAAGAAATGTTCCAGAGATTCACCCCAGGCTCTCACTAGCGGAGGCTCAGACCTCCTGTGGACCTGACAGGTATAACGCACCACACCTGGTAACATATAGGTTCCCCCTCACATGCACTCTATATGCGATTGGGTGGGGGAATACCCGTTACACAAGCTTACAACGCTTTGGCCAAAGGGTTAAACTAAATGACCCTATTTCAAGAGAATATATAAGTATTTTACTGTGTATTTCTGTCATGTTGGATGTAGCATTGGGCTTCTCTGTCGTCTGTTGATCCCCTGACTCTGGCAGCTCACCACGTGCAACTGGCACAGGTGATATTACACACACTGTATAACTTAGAAAGCACCCCCCCTTCTTCCTATGAGGGGCCTCTCACTGACACCGTCAAAGCTAACTGCTGTGGCTGCACTCAAAGCCACACTGTCTCTTCTTGTCAGAGCACACAGCACTGCAGCTGTGTCACTGACTAGACTTACACTCACCTAAGGGCAGGGTCCCTACCTAAGGGGCCTTCCCTATGAACTTACCCACTAACCTAGTGGGGAGTGGAGCCTACCTGGGGCCTGGGGGTAGCCTGGCCTAGTGTAAGAAGCCACTTGCTCCTTACACACTTCCTCCCCCTTCCTTCTCCCAGCTCCAACTGACTAGCGTGGTCTCTGCAACATTGTATCCTTCTCCAACAGGAGAAGCTGCAAACTTTATTTGCTGGCTGGCTGCACATGATGTGGGTGAAAGGGCAGTCCCCAGAGGCTGCTGGGAATTGTAGTCCACTCAGGACCTCTTTAGCATTGGGACCGCGTGCGCTATCTTTACTGCGCCTGTGCGAAGCTGTAATGGCCGCTGCTATGCTTAACTGCACTTGCGTGACCTTGGGGAGTCCCTGCACTACGGAGTGCCATCTCTGCCCCTTGGCACTCACTATATTGGCCGTCGCGTCTGCGCATGCGCGAGCCTCCGCGCCAGTGTGGACATAACAAAGATGGCGGCGCCATGCCTCTGACGCCACCGAGAGACGCGCTCACCCCCGCAACTGCCTTCTCACTGAGGAAGGTAAGGGGAAGAGGAACGGGGAACCGGGGAGCCAAAGGGGACCTGACTACATAAAGAACAAATGTTAAATTCTAATAACACATTTTAGTGCACACATATATATCCTTTAGTTGATCTTGTTTTATAGCTAGTCTCTATGATCGTATACCGAATGTGACCGTTATAGACAGCAGCTGCAGGAATCCACCATTTAATGGTTTTCGATAGGAGGTAGCTTAACTAGCACCCCTATATATATAGGATTAATAGCAACCTGGCAGTGATAGCGCCCCTGGCAAAGAGGAGAAGCTCCTTGAAACGCGTATGGCTGTTCCTGCAAAGGTTGCCTGTGTCTGTGTTAGGACATGGTTGAGAAAAGCACGGAGCATACAGAGATCCTGCACGTCTGGTTTGGAGGGGGAGCGAGTGTCTGCCGAAAGCCCAACCCCCGATCGACGACATACACGTTGACGTCACAAGCTACGAGCCACGTGACGCGGAAGCGGATGCACGCCGCTGATAGAGTGGAGGACAGCAGTGAGCACCCAGCTAACGGACAAGTGGACCACTACTGTTCCAGCGGTTAATGAAAGTACCGATGTGCCCTTTAACAACTTACTTCTGTAAGTGTTTATAACCGTTTTTTCTTCCATATAAAGTGACTATACTACACTATGGGTTTTTGCCCTTTTTTCTTTGTGTCTTTTTTCTTATAGTTCGTACCGGTCCTGGGGTTAGTTCCGGTTTTAAAGGAGCTGCACACCCATGTCTTGCTGAATTGGACTCTGTGTTCTTTGGGTATATTGGATGTTATTATACCATATTTTAACTTTGTATGTATTGTTACTTTTCTCAATGCAACCCATTTTGACTATATGATCATTAATTCTTGAGGAAAGAGCGCCAGTTGATATACCAACATATCAGAGGGATTATCCCTATAATTTATATAATCCAATTCTTATCAGCAATCATCTTTTTTTTTATCATCGGGGGATATCATCTTGATGAGCTGAATGTCTAAGAACATCGTTTCCCTACTTGATTGCCAAGGATCTGAATACTTTATTTCATGAAATATTAAATGCAGACGACAAGGAGTGCAAATGATCAGCTTGTTCTAATTATTTCTGATCATGTTCCCGACCACGTGAAGACACCAGGTTTTTGCCCCCTGGATCCTAGAGATTGGGTCTTCCCCGCTAGATGTGCGGTATGAATATAAGTGAGGGTATTAATGAGCATGCTGGGTATTCAGGTGTAACATATAACAGGCATGTCTCTTGGTAAAAGACAATAGTATATTGTTAAATGTCCTGTTTTTTCCATAGATTACTCCAGCATAACTGTCATGGAACAGAAATACCCATGTCTGCCTTCTCACTGTTCACCCCCCCCCCCCCCCCCCTTTGTTTGCAGCTTCTGTCTGTCAGTTTCTTATTTTCAACTGCATGGAGTTTGCACACACACACACACACACACACACACTGTGCCTGTGTGATATGTTACAATGTTGCATTTCTTGCCTCTGGGCATGTAATCAGTGAGTTGCTACTGCAGCCTCTGGGATCCTTCTCAGAATGGGCTATTCTGTCCTCCCCCGTTTTGTTCACAGATAGTCTGTCCCAAGACTATTCCTTTTACCCACATTGCTCCTCACTTCCTTTTCCACCCTGGAGACAGTGAGTACAGCACGCATCCCTGTTACTCTCCTATGGCAAGGCCATCTCGTTCTACCTGTTTCTAACTACAAATCACTACTACACACCATCCACAAGAGCCTGTATTTACTGCTGCTTTTCCAATAAAATGAAGGAAATATTATAGGACTTGGAGTGTTGGAGGTGGCTGAGTTACTGTCTAAATCGGGGGCAATCACACATCACACGTGACCCTGGCCTCAGAATAGTAGAAAGAGGACCGTGTGCTTTGGGGACACACATAGAGGGCTACTACCACCACCTTTATGCTAAAGAAAGCAAGCAGCTTACAACACAGCAAATAAACAGCAGTTCTCACCATCATGTACAAGCATACTGCTCCACATGCTACACAGAGCCACCAGCCTCTATACAGCAAACAACTACTACTTTATGCAAAGACAGCGAGCAGCTTTACTTGTAATAATAGCACACGTCAACAGCAAAAGCCACTGCTTACAGCCTTAGAACAAAGCCTGCACAGTAACAAGCAGCAGTTTACACTGCACACAGCCTGCAGCTCACACAAAGGGCAACGCACTGCAGTCAGACTGCAATAACCAGAACTTTGATTGCTCTTCTCTCTGTCTTGAGCCCCTCTCTGCAGACTCCATAGGAAGAGCTACCATCTCACCTACCCCTGCGCACGTCCCCACGGCTAGCGCCACCAGGGCCACGCCACCGACCCCGCCAGGACACGGGTCAGAGCCACCGACACCTGTAGCAGCTACCCCTACGCTGAACGCGCAGGACACCGCTCGGCTCATCTAGACAGTCGCCCCATCGCTTGACACAGGTAACAGACCGGACGCCACACACATGGCTAAAGCCTACACACACACTACAGCATGGCAGAACTAAGATCCTCACCAGACACCACCAGAAGAGTGACCACTCAAGAGAGACCGCTGCGCAACTTGCAAAAGCGCAGACAGACGCAAGGCCTAAACGACAGTCACACTGACACAAAGGCCCGCGAAAATATGAACTGACATTGAAGCGCACCGTGCTAAATTAGAGTTGCCGGGAAACACCCCACTTGGTATACGCAATGTCCCGGTGCTGGCAATTCTTATACAACAGCTCAGCAGGGTTATAACTCAATTGAAGGTAGATCACTCCTGCTACCAAGCGCTGTCACAGGCATATTTCACCCTATCTACAAGAACTAACACGGAAGATAGCATACGAGAGCGCGGCCTGCAAAAGGCGATTGACCTGGAACGTGATGGCATCGCGCAAACCGCCATTACGGAAGCTGAGAGTAGGAGAAAGGACCTTTTGCTGGAAACCGCATCACAGCGCTCAAGCACATCCAGGCATTCATCAAGGTCAGCAAGATCAACGCAATCTAATGCATCCAGCGCAAACGCTATCAAGGCGCGAGCCACCGCAGAGGCCGCACGTGACAGGGCCGAATATGGTCGGAGAGAGGCAGCCGTAAGGGCAGAAAGAGCACGCATAGAAGAGGAGGAGCAGAACGCTGCCAATGCCGCCGCCACTGCCAATGCCGCCGCTGCGCGTAGAAAGGCCGAATTGGAAGCGGATCTAGAAGCTCTAGCAAAGAAGGAGGACGCCGCTGGCCCCATAAGCCCACCAGTCTTAGAAGCAGCTGCTAGACAGGACGGCGGGGAGCAACCGTACGACGATATCCTCAGATCTAAGGATCTTCACTCCAATGCACTGAAGACTACGTGAGGAGCCTGTTCATGCTAACACCAGCCACCATCTCAACACACGAGAGTGACTCCACAACACCGAAGACTTGCTAGGTCCACGAGGAGAAGACGCTGTTCCTTCAATGGTACATGCTGCCTGGGATAGCCACAGCCGCAACAGTTATCCCACGCCACGCGCCCACGGATGCACTACAACAGGCCTCGCATCCAGGTACACCCACACGGAAAAAAACAGCCCCCTCACTGACAACGGTCATCACGCGGCCACGCCATAGAAAGAGGCAACTGCACGGACCCTCCCAGCAACTTTCTCAGATGTGTACCATCACTCCGATGCCTCATGCTGACAGACATAGCCATACAAATGATCCGGCTTGACCTGGTGCAAACAGACTCACCAACTTGACGACCTTCCTGAGAACTACCGGACATGGAAGTTCACGTCAAGGACGCAATCAACCGCCTGGGCTTCTCAGCAAGGGAAGAGCTGACCTGCTATCCAAATGGCTGGGAAACTAATCCAGGGAACACGCAGAAAACTTCGGACGGAAAACGCAAACCACCCCCAAGTAGGTCTCGACCTAGTATGGGAAGGCTGAAGAGTGCTACGGTAGCCCGAAGCAGTCAGGATTCGCTCTTCAAAGAGTCGACAGCTTTCCCAAATCACAGCTAGAGACTACTCGAAGTTACGAGCTCTGAGACCTGCTGCAAGAGCTGGGAGTTTGCAAGAAAAGCCATTCCTAATAGTCTCACCGTCCGAGCCTCAGCTCATGGAGTGCGACCTATTCTGGAGAACTACCCTTTCAACCTCCAAGAAAGGTGGATTTCACAAGCTCCAAATACAAAGGGAGAAGCAAGTCGCCTTCCCCCCATTTCTCATTCTCTTGACTTCATCCCGCGAAGCGGCAAGGACAGGGAACGATCCAGTTTCATCTTGTGGCGCAAACCACACACAGTGCAACAGCCTGAGGAATGAGGACCATGTGGCGAGATACGGTACACTCAAACACCCATCTCGTTCCACAGGACGGACTTGTCCTCCCACGACCCACAATCCCGATCTTCGGTTGCCGGATACGAGGAACCACGGGACCCAAACAGGGAAGGTCCCCATACACAAGAAGCCACACCCCTTAACAGTGCTTTGGGTTCAGGATGAAGTCCCTAAAGGAACGCAAGAGGTTACTCGGAGAATCAAGTTTTATTTCAGATGCTGCGGTTCCACGACTCACCTAGCCAGAGACTGTAAGAACGAATCAATTGTGGCATGTGCAAAAGTGACAAGCACGTAACATCTTTACATCCAGAGGTGCTGACACTCCACCAACTCAACAACCCATCCTCCGTAGTGGAGCATGGTGGGGAGGAAGGAGAGCCAACATCTGTCACGCTCTCAGCGCACCGAGGTTTGCAAAAGGAAGTGACCAAATGTCTGCGCCAAAATATGCCTTGTTGCAGTCCACCACCAGGGACACCTGAGAAGGCTATTCGGCTGTTGCAATCCCGATGACCAAAGCAACAGATCATTGGCGAAGACGGATTCTTCAACTTATTCACTCACAAGACAATGCCTCACCCTACAACCTCAGAACCTGTGCAGGGTCAACTGAGACCAGGGAGAAGAGCAAGCGGTTACGTCGTTCTTTCAGTGGATAACAGAGTGAAGATAGCTCTCCCCCACATCATTGAGTGCAACCACATGGCCACAAACAGGGACGAGATCCCCACACCAGACATGGCACGCCATCACCCACCCCTCAGAGGAATAGCCAACTACATCCCGCCGGTAAGAAACAAGGCACACGATCTTGCTGCTGCTGCTCGGTAGGCCTCTTGAGGGTACATAAGTCCATAAACAGCGTAACGGACCCCACAACGCACCATACGCCCAAAGACTGACCTAGGATGGTTATAGTGGGCAACCTGCGCTACTGAAAAAGGACACGGACAAGACTATGTTGACGCCCCGCAACCTGTGATAACAGAATGTGGACACACATCCCTCTCTGAACCATGTCTTGGCCATCTCCAGTGACCAGGAGGGCCAAGTGAAGAGAAGAACAAGGTCATACCCCTGAGATCGACAAAAAACATCCTCACATCAGGGGGAGTGACAACTGACTAGGATGCTTATTGATTCAGACAACCAAGGATAACGAGTCGACTACACCGAAGGAAGAAAGTAACCTCCCGAAGGTGACCGACAAAGGATTCCCAAAAGAAAAGAACAATCAGACAGTTCCTTGAGACAATGACACAGCTGAGATGTACAGCCATTTCTCTCCACAGAGTATCAGCGACAAAGCAGCCAGCTGTCCAGACGACTGGCATAGCCGCAAAGGATTGCGCCCTGCAGTGAAGCCACAGTGGCAAAAAGACTGTCCTCTCGCATGTCAAAAAAGAACAGTCGCAGAGACATTTCACAATGGGATTTACAAGGACAAAAGAGACTGTTCTTCATCCTGTCCAAGGAGAAAACAACCTCCTGACGGCGATCACAAAGAGACACAAAGGAGTATCGTCAAAGTACGTGGAGACGTTCTCGTCAGAGAAACGTTCCAATGACCTAGGGCGTACACAGCGTTCCAGACACACGGGACACGACAAGCAAACACCATCGAGGGAAGATAGAGGATTCCCGAGTTAACAGTCAAGGAGCTCTCCAAACGGACCGGCATTGTGACTCGCTACCAGTGCGTTCACCAAAAAGACGCCTCCCGAACAATAGAGAACATGCCATCTCTAGGCTCACTTCACTCCGCGCGCAACCCACAAAGGAGCCGAGACCAAGAATCAAATTGTGGTCTTCACGCGGCAGAGTTCCTTAGCGGACACGCAGAGCCAGCGCCTTCAGTTTTGGAAGTAAAAAATGGCCAGCACCTCCCATCATCTGGTGTCCACCACCGTCAGAAACCCAGCCAGATCTGGATACGTTCTCTCCAATGCCTCACACCAGGAAGCATCTCTTACAGGCGCACTACTCACTGGATTAGGCTTGACAACCAGTCTTCCAGGGGCGTTGATCCGCTTCTGCAAGGAGCCAAAGGCCATCTCCTTCCGCCAAACGCCAGGTGATAGGGTGGACAGACTACCACGACTGGCATATCCACGAGGTAATGGCATTCTGTAGAGAAACATAGAGACAAAAGAGACTGTTCTCTCACAAAGTTGAAAAAAACAGTGCAAGAGACCTTTACACACAAAGACATGTGGTGCAACCAGCTAACCTGGAGCTGTGCATCCACCTGGCCCCCCTTACTAGAAGGTTTTGGCCAAAGAACTTTGACGCCAGTTGTACCGGCCGGATCACCTCGCTATGTGGACATGGACTTTTGCATTGTTATGTTATGTTTGCATTGCACATATGTTCCACATATTCTGTTATATAGTGGTATCTCCAGATACCAGACGGGGGTGTCATGGAACAGAAATACCCATGTCTGCCTTCTCACTGTTCACCCCCCCCCCCCCCCCTTTGTTTGCAGCTTCTGTCTGTCAGTTTCTTATTTTCAGCTGCATGTAGTTGCACACACACACTGTGCCTGTGTGATATGTTACAATGTTGCATTTCTTGCCTCTGGGCATGTAATCAGTGAGTTGCTACTGCAGCCTCTGAGATCCTTCTCAGAATGGGCTATTCTGCCCTCCCCCCTGTTTTGTTCACAGATAGTCTGTCCCAAGACTATTCCTTTTACCCACATTGCTCCTCACTTCCTTTTTTACATCCTGGAGACAGTGAGTACAGCACCCATCTCTGTTACTCTCCTATGGCAAGGCCATCTCTTTCTACCTGCTTCTAACTACAAATCACTACTACACACCATCCACAAGAGCCTGTATTTACTGCTGCTTTTCCAATAAATATTATAGGACTTGGAGTGATTTGGAAAGGGGGCTGAGTTAATGCTATCGGGGGCCATTCACACATCAAACGTGACCCTGACCTCAGAATAATAACAGAACTCAGCATTCTAGTCTTTGCACACAAAAAGAAACATTTATTTTGAAGATAATTACTTACATACAAATATAGTAAAAATGGCAGTTGACGTTCCAAATAAGTTATGGTATTCTTGAGAATGGTTGCATATGTTGCTTTCTGTTACTGAGTGGATCTTAATGTCATGATAAAAATTTTGCTTCCTCCATCTTGGTTTTAACCCCTCTATCTCTCTCTTCACCTGCTGCATCATGGTGGTATAAAGATGTATAAAGGCTCCTTCTCTCCCTCCCAGTCTATCTCAACTAACACTGCTGGATATTTATCCAGATAATATTCTTGAATCAGCTGTTAGGACCAAATTAGGTCCTGCAGCTTCAAACTGATATCATCTACTGCCCAAAACTCCATACATGGAATAACCAGAAATGGCTTATGTACTGGGATATTCTCAGATCTCTTTATTAATCCAACCAAACTGTCATAGCCTCTTCTCTCAGCTAGGACCTACAGTTGTCAATAATCACTCAGGGTGAACCTAAACAGGGCAGTTCAAGCAACTTAAAACCATCCTTCGACCTATCTGTCGATTCTAGTTGTTAGACCTCTTTTACTTAAAATACTTCACATGAAACTGAAATCTACAGAGATCTTGGGGCAGCTGTACCCTCCAATGTAACTGAATATACAATTAGAATATATACCAAATGAAGAAAGAACCTTTGCAAATCAGATATAATATATACAGTATGAAAGAAAGACCTATCACAATATATACTGACACACAATATACTGACACACGTGACACCCTGACTCGATAATGGATTCACACATTACAATATAATTATCGTTGAATTGGATTTCTTACATATATACTGTAGTACTTATTTTAATAATAATAACAACAACAACAACTTTATTTATATAGCGCTTTTCTCCCAATGGGATCAAAGCTTCAGTTACACAAAGGGAAGAAGAAAACATTTAAAGGATATAAACAAGACCAAACATAAAGGAAAGACACAATACAGGATGGGACGGTGCTGTAGCTATTTCATGTCAGACAGGTTGTGGGTCAGTAATTAAATGCCTGGGTATACAGGTAGGTGTAGAGCCTGTGTTTATAGATTCCCAGAGAGGGCCTCTCGCATTGTATGAGGCAGACTGTTCCAGAGTGCGAGCAGCGTAGATAAAAGCTCGGGCGCCAAAGGAAGTCACAGAGATTCTGGGAACTGTTAGGAGACCTTCACCTGCAGAGCGGAGTGAGAGAATGGGAGTGCAGGGAACTAGAAGCTCTCAGATAGCAGGGACCCCGAGCACATCGGGCTTTGAATGTCAGCAAACCAATTCTGAAAGAAAAACGCCACTTTACAGGCAGCCAGTGCAGAGAACGGAGAACAGCCGTCACGGGGCAAGAACGGGTCTGGTTAGGTAACAACCTGGAAGAAAAGGCATACAAAGAGCGCTACCACTAAACGATCCTCGGTATGTGTGAATGTGATATACCGTACAATATTGTGCAAAATAAAGAATAATAAGAGACCGAAGAAATGTCTCTGATATAAACAAATTCCCGCAGCCTAAAAAAATCTCACTACAGGACAAACAGACTTGTACCCTTCTCCAAGATGCAGATCCCGATATAATACAGGACCTGGCTGAGTCGATACACTATTCTGCATTTTACACCGGTTCAAGTTTTAAACTCAATACGACCCAAGTGTGAGTTTAAACTCTAAAGGAGTATCGCCGAGCTGTGTTTTGTTTCTTGCACATACTGTACTATATATGTTTTTTGTCTTTCTTGTTTCTGGAACACCATCCTGTGCCCAAGAGAACGTACGCCAGCTATAGGTAACAAACTGTCCGCAGCATTCTGCACCAGCTGCAGGTGGTGAGCACTTTTTCACGGAAGACCCAGGTAGATGGCATTACTGTAGTCCAGGTGTGAGGACACAAAGGCATAGACAGGTGTAGTAAGATCCTCAGGGGGGATGAAGTGCTTAATCCTGGCTATGTTCTTTAGGTGGAAGAATGAACATTTGATCACTGCTGACACCTGATGTTTAAGAGTCACAGTCACGGATAAAATGAAGATTCCTCAGACGGACAGAGTTTGGCAGCTGGGAGCCCCAAGCTGAAGGCCAGTTGGTTGAGCTGGTTGCAGTCTTGTTGTCTGCCGACGGAACAGGTTATTGCATTCTCTTGTTTGGATAGGCAGTATATACCGTTCAGCGATGATAGGTAGATGGTGTTTGCTAATACAGCAGATGAATTTACATTGTTATATTTGTATAGGATTTTCATCATGTGCCTTTCCCAGTCCTTCACTCTTGCGTCTCTTTGTTGGTGCTTCATCTCAACGTGTCCTCCATGTTCTGCGTCTGCAGAGAAACCACTGGACGTACTTTCAGCGTGTATGGCACATAGGGTCACGCCACTGTGTCTTCACCGAGTGCTGGTCTGAGCAGCTCCATGAGCCGGCATTCCATCTCGGAGAACGAGGGCCTCAAATTGGACTGCCGCTTCCAGCACAAGGTCATTATACCGGACACTTCTTCAGGACAATCCACCGGAGGAGGAAGACATTTCCTTCCTAATATGTGTTCTACATACTGAGCATTCGTTTTATCTGTGGAAAGGATACAAGGAGGATCATTACAGGTAATAGTTGGCTCACACTTTTCTGTGGTCCCTTTATAATGATCGGGCTCTGCTAATGAGCACAGCACTCTGCAAGGTACAGCTGTGTATGGACAAATGAAAGAGTGACTGATAAACAGAGATATGAGACACACGGCTGTAAAGAATAATCAAGAACTACAGTATGGGCTTTTTTTTGCCAAAAAAAAGCTAATTCACAAATTAACTCAACAGTTGAAGATGGGCTTCAATAACATATAAAAGACAACCTATCAAGCTGGTACTAAGCGGGCGGGAAGTTGCATCAGATGTCAAAGGAAAAATGCTGAATGAAAGGAGCAGATTTCTCTCTCTGGAAAATCTGCTGCTAATTTTTGTCCCGGTTTTGCAGCTGGGAGATATTGATACATATAGTTAGCTACCTAAGCGAAAATGAAAATAATGCTATTTGCTTCATTTATGTGTCACACAAATCTGAGCTCTGGCTAAAAAATGCCATTAATGGGCTTATTGAATGTGTCTGATCTTGGGGTGCGGGCGTCTTCTCTGAGCACGGAGGTGGGAAGCCACTAACATCAGAGGTGAACACTCACCTGGGAAAGGAATTTGTCCATAGGACATTATCTCCACCAGGAGGACCCCGAATGACCACACATCGGATTTGCTGGAGTATTTTTGAACGCTGAATACTTCAGGAGCCATCCACTTAATGGGGATCTTGGCACCTGTTGATGGAAGATAAAGTGACAGTTTACATTATAATGAAGAAATACATGTAACCCCTGTGTGATGAGCTCACACACTCACACTGCCCCGTGTGATGAGCTCACACACACACACTCACACTGCCCCCGTGTGATGAGCTCACACACTCACACAGCCCCTGTGTGATGAGCCCACACACTCACACTGCCCCGTGTGTGATGAGCTCACACACTCACACTGCTCCCTGTGTGATGAGCTCACACACACACGCACTGCCCCCTGTGTGATGAGCTCACACACTCACACTGCCCCCTGTGTGATGAGCTCACACACACTCACACTGCCCCCTGTGTGATGAGCTCACACACATTCACGCTGCCCCCTGTGTAATGAGCTCACACACTCACACTGCCCCCTGTGTAACGCCCCCTTTATCTCTGACCCAGATATCAGGGTGTGGATGTAACGCCCCCTTATCTCTGACCCAGATATCAGGGTGTGGATGTAACGCCCCCTTTATCTCTGACCCAGATATCAGGGTGTGGATGTGAGTAACGCCCCCTTTATCTCTGACCCAGATATCAGGGTGTGGATGTAATGCCCCCTTATCTCTGACCCAGATATTAGGGTGTGGATGTGAGTAACACCCCCTTTCAATAATGGATCTCTGTGGATCGGGGCAAAACCCGAAGAGAAGACTAACAAGGTGAAAGCTTCATTGCCATGAGCGGAGGTAATGCCCCAGATACTGCACTGAGCTGTGAGACTCAGGGTTTTTTATTATTGTATGTGCTGGTCACATGGGAATAAATAGCAATAAATAATGTTATAAGGTAAAACTCACCGGCAGATATCTGGTAAGAAGCGCTGTCTATGAAACGCGTCAGCCCGCATATAAGGTAAAACTCACCGGCAGATATCTGGTAACAGGTGCTGTCTATGAAACGCGCCAGCCCGCACATAAGGTAAAAGTTACCAGCAGATATCTGGTAAGAGTTGCTGTCTATGAAACGCACCAGCCCGCACATAAGGTAAAATTTACCGGCAGATATCTGGTAAGAGTTGCTGTCTATGAAACGCGCCAACCCACATATAAGGTAAAAGTTACCGGCAGATATCTGGTGAGAGGCGCTGTCTATGAAACGCGCCAGCCCGCACATAAGGTAAAAGTCAGTTACCGAGATCTCTGGTAAGAGCGCTGTCTATGAAACGCGCAACCCGCAATAAGTGTAAAAGTTTACGGCCAGATATCTGGTAAGAGTTGCTGTCTATGAACGTGCCAGCCCGCACATAAGGTAAAGTACCGCAGATATCTGGTAAGATTTTCTGTCTATGAAACGCGCCAGTCCGAAGTCTCCGATCTTACGGACATTCATCGAAAGAAGGATGTTTTCGGTCCGTAGGTCCCGGTGTCACACAGCCTTTCTGCTCCATGTAATCCATGCCTGAGAATCTGAGACAGAGTTTTGGGAAGAGAGGGGGGGGGGGTGAGAAAAAACTGGGGGGCTATAAGGAGAGGAGAGGTGGGTAAAAGAACTATGGGGGAGAGTAGTATGAGGTGTGTAAGAGGAGGAGACGAGGGTTTAAGAGAGTAGATTAGGGGGTAAGAGGAGACAAGGGGGGGGGGAAAAGATAGAGACAGAGGTAAGAGAGATGGCAACATGACACCCTCATTTACAGGGACACAATACAGGGCAGAAGAAGATTGCTGTGGATATAATGGGGCTGGAACATACACAAACACCGTGGCCTCGTGTTACTGGGGATATTAGCAGAACCGGAATATAAACCCGCACCCCTAATATAACTATGGTAAGAATGAGGGATCACTGGTGACGAGCTTCAGGCCTTAATAGACTGACCTGGACAGCAAGTCCATCAGCTTGTGGAGCTCGAGGTCTCTGTCTTTCTGGTGACCTGAAGAGAAGAAGCAAACAATGTCTGAGATTATGGGGGTCAGGGGGGGGGGGGGGTCAAAGCACAGTTACAATTCCATAGAGTGTGGCGTACCTCAAACTTCTTCTCCCAACAAAGACACGGACATAAAATGTAAAGCCTGATGCAATATACTTGGAAGTGGCCAATCACAGGAACCCCTAAATGTAGATATGGAATTTCTGTCTCCGCTGCTGCCTGTTACATTGCCCGGGCCACGGGTAGAACTTCCGTCTCCTAACTCGCGTTAATGTAACGTTAAGTCTTAACAGAGATCCGGGATCTGGGCCTTACAGGCCTAGTTCGCATGGAACACTCCTATTCTTAGAAGTAATAGTGCAATTGTTCCCTTTAGTAGAAGAGAAATGTTATTGCTGCTTTTATATCCTCTAATCTGGAGCAAAATACACCTTGTGTAAAACCACATTTTTCACCACAACCCTAGGGCATGACCCAGCTCTAATAGTCTGCCTCTGTCTAACAATGCCTTGTTGTGGTGTGTGTGTGTGTGTGTGTGTGTGTGTGTGTGGTGTGTGTGTGTGGTGTGTTGTGTGCTGTGTGTGTGTGTGTGTGGTTAGTGTGTGTGTTTGTGTGTGTGTGTGTTGTGTGTGTGTGAGTCTGTTCTAGGCGATGGGTGGAGCTGCGCCATCCCCTCCACCTCGCTCCTTTTAACGACAGATACTTTATCCTCTATCTTACTTTTATTTCTTATCGAGAGAAAGAAGAAAGAGGAGCGCGAAGCACATCTAGTGACGCTGTGATTTTAAGAACAATACAAACTGTTAAAAAACACTCACAGACATCCGCCATAGTATGCCCTGAAACAGGATATCACATTGGTCTGTGTAGTCCCACTCCAGCATCAGCCCCATGTCGTAATTCAATCATCCGGTAAGCACCCTCAGCTCCAATGCTCCTGTTTAAAGGCTGAATACGTGACAGCGCCCCTGAGGAGAGGAGAAACTCCTGGAACGCGTATGACTCACGGATTCCGACCCTACGTGTGATGAGCTCACACACTCACAGCCATGCCCTGTGTGATGAGCTCACACACACTCACACTGCCCCCTGTGTGATGACTCACACACATTCACGCTGCCCCCTGTGTAATGAGCTCACACACTCACACTGCCCCCTGTGTAACGCCCCCTTTATCTCTGACCCAGATATCAGGTGTGATGTAACCCCCTTATCTCTGACCCGATATCAGGTGGGGATGTAACGCCCCCTTTATCTCTGACCCAGATATCAGGTGTGGATGTGAGTGTGAACGCCCCTTTATCTCTGACCCAGATATCAGTGTGGGATTAATGCCCCCTTATCTCTGACCCATATATTAGGGTGTGGAGGTGAGTAACACCCCCTTTCAATAATGGATCTCTGTGGATCGGGGCAAAACCCGAAGAGAACTAACAAGTGAAAGCTTCATTGCCATGAGCGGAGGTAATGCCCCAGATACTGCACTGAGCGTGAGACTCAGGGTTTTTTATTAGTATGTGCTGGTCACATGGGAATAAATAGCAATAAATAATGTTATAAGGTAAAACTCACCGGCAGTATCTGGTAGAAAGCGCTGTCTATGAAACGCGTCAGCCCGCATATAGGTAAACTCACCGCAGATCTGGTAACAGGTGCTGTCTATGAAACGCGCCAGCCCGCACATAAGGTAAAAGTTACCAGCAGATACTGGTAAGAGTTGCTGTCTATGAAACGCACCAGCCCGCCATAAAGGTAAAATTTACGCGCAGATATCTGGTAGAGTTGCTGTCTATGAAACGCGCCACCCACATAAGGTAAAAGTTACGCGCAAGTATCTGGTGAGAGGCCTGTCTATGAAACGCGCCACCCGCACATAAGGTAAAAGTTACGCCGGCAGATGTTACCGGCAGATATCTGGTAAGAGGCGCTGTCTATGAAACGCGCCAACCCGCATATAAGGTAAAAGTTACCGGCAGATATCTGGTAAGAGTTGCTGTCTATGAAACGTGCCAGCCCGCACATAAGGTAAAAGTTACCGGCAGATATCTGGTAAGAGTTGCTGTCTATGAAACGCGCCAGTCCGAAGTCTCCGATCTTACAGGACATCATCTCAGAAAGAAGGATGTTTTCTGTCCGTAGGTCCCGGTGCACACAGCCTTTCTGCTCCATGTAATCCATGCCCTGAGAAATCTGAGACAGAGTTGGGGGAAGAGAGGGGGGGGGGTGAGAAAAAGGAGACTGGGGGGGCTATAGAGGAGAGGAGGAGGTGGGTAAGAGAGGAGACGAGGGGGTAAGAGTAGATGAGGGGTGTAAGAGAGGAGACGAGGGTTTAAGAGAGTAGATTAGGGGGGTAAGAGGAGACAAGGGGGGGGGGAAAGATAGGAGACAGAGGTAAGAGAGAAGGGCAGCATGACACCCTCAATTTACAGGGACACAATACAGGGCAGGAAGAAGATTGCTGTGGATATAATGGGGCTGGAACATACACAAACACCGTGGCCTCGTGTTACTGGGGATATTATGCAGAACCGGAATATAAACCCGCACCCCTAATATAACTATGGTAAGAATGAGGGATCACATGGTGACGAGCTTCAGGGCCTTTAATAGACTGACCTGGACAGCAAAGTCCATCAGCTTGTGGAGCTCGAGGTCTCTGTCTTTCTGGTGACCTGAAGAAGAAGAAGCAAACAATGTCTGAGATTAGGGGGGGGGGGGGGGGGGGGGGGGTCAAAGCACAGTTACAATTCGCATAGAGTGTGGCGACCTCAAACTTCTTCTCCCAACAAAGACACGGACATAAAATGTAAGAGGCTGATGCAATATACTTGGAAGTGGCCAATCACAGGAACCCCTAAATGTAGATATGGAATTATCTGTCTCCGCTGCTGCCTGTTACATTGCCCGGGCCACGGGTAGAACTTCCGTCTGCTAACTCGCGTTAATGTAACGTTAAGTCAATTAACAGAGATCCGGGGATCTGGGCCTTACAGGCCTAGTTCGCATGGAACACTCCTATTCTGAGAAGTACATAGTGCAATTGTTGCCCTTTAGGAGTAAGAGAAATGTTATTGCTGCTTTTAATATCTCTAAATCTGGAGCAAAATATCACCTTGTGTAAAACCAACATTTTTCACCACAACCCTAGGGACATGAACCAGCTCTAATAGTCTGCCTCTGTCTAACAATATCCTTTTGTGTGTGTGTGTGTGTGTGTGTGTGTGTGTGTGTTGGTGGTTTGTGTGTGTGTGTGTGTGTGTGTGTGTTGTGTGTGTTGTGTGTGTGGTGTGTGTTGTGTGTGTGTGTGTGTGTGTGTGTGTGAGAGAATCAGTGTTACATATTAGGTGAGGTTGAAAAAAGACATGCGTCCATCAAATTCAACCTACGCTAAATTTAGACGACAGATACTTTATCCTATATCTATACTTACTTATTGATCCAGAGGAAGATAAAAGAAAGAGAGAGCGCGAAGCACATAGTGTACGCTGTAGATTTAATGGAACAATACAAACTGTTAAAAACACTCACAGACATCCGCCATAAGTATGCCCGAAACAGGATATCACATTGTCTGTGTAGTCCCACTCCAGCATCAGCCGCAGTCGTAATTCAATCATCCGGTAAGCACCCTCAGCTCCAATGCTCCTGTTAGAAGGCTGAATACGTGACAGCGCCCCTGAGGAAGAGGAGAAGACTCCTGGAAACGCGTAGGGCTGAGCTGCGTCTCTAGTGGCATTGAGCCTGCAAGTCTCTCGCAGCGTCACTCGTTGTAAGCCATATTCAGCCTTCTAACAGGAGCATTGCGTGGTTCCCAGCAAAAGCCCGAAGCGACTCGATTGACGCACACCGGACTGACGTCACTACCCATGTGACGCGGATGCGGAAGTGAGATTGATCCGGTCACAGAGAGCGGAGCATTGGAGCTGAGGGTGCTTAACGGATGATTGAATTACGACTGCGGCTGATGCTGGAGTGGGACTACACAGACGATTTGATTTCCTGTTTCGGGCATACTTATGGCGGATGTCTGTGAGTGTTTTTAACCGTTTGTATTGTTCCATTAAATCTACAGAGTGCACTATGTGCTTCGCGCTCTCTCTTTCTTTTATTTTTCTATAGTGGTGTTCGGGACCCCTGGGTTGGATCCAGTGAAGAGAGCAGCATCACCTATCTGTGTTTGGTAATTGCAACTGGACTGGTTTATACATATTGGACTCTTACTTATAGGACTTTCTATATACAGTACTCTTGATGTGATATATGTATAGCTTGTTACATCATTGAAGTTAACAACGATTTGAGCGCTAGCTGTTCATCATTTTATTCTTATAGGATTATCTGTTCCTATGTTGAATTACTAGTTGATGGTTTTCAGCTACTTGGTTTAGACATTTTTTGATGCAGATTAAGGCAAACAAACCCCCCCAGAGTCATATCATCCAATGATATCTCATAAGGGGGAAAATAAATTCCTTCCTGACTCCAAGAATTGTCAATCGGATTATTCCCTGGATCAACATCCTTCCCATGTTACTTATTTGGTATATCCCTGTATACCTTTCCTATCTATAAAGATGTCCAACCATTTTTTGAAGAAATCTATTGTATCTGCCATCACAGTCTCCATGGTTAATGAATTCCACACTGTAACTGCCCTTACGGTAAAGAACCCTTTCCTTTGTTGCTGGTGAAATCTCCTTTCCTCCTTAAGGGATGGCCCCGAGTCCTTTGTACTGCCCGTGGGATGAATAGTTCTTTTGAAAGCTCCTTTTATTGTCCCCGAATATATTTGTATATAGTTATCATATCCCCTCTTAGACGCCTCTTTTCCAATGTAAATAAATCAAATTTGTAATGTGTAAATGTGTGTGCGTTGATGTACAAGTGTAACAGGGCTGTGTGAGCACAGTGATAGTGATAACAGGGCTGTGTGAGCACAGTGATAGTGATAACAGGGCTCTGTGAGCACAGTGATGGTGATAACAGGGTTCTGTGAGCACAGTGATGGTGATAACAGGGCTCTGTGAGCACAGTGATAGTGATAACAGGGCTCTGTGAGCACAGTGATAGTGATAACAGGGTTCTGTGAGCACAGTGATAGTGATAACAGGGCTCTGTGAGCACAGTGATAGTGATAACAGGGTTATGTGAGCACAGTGATAGTGATAACAGGGCTCTGTGAGCACAGTGATAGTGATAACAGGGCTCTGTGAGCACAGTGATAGTGATAACAGGGCTCTGTGAGCACAGTGATAGTGATAACAGGGCTCTGTGAGCACAGTGATAGTGATAACAGGGCTCTGTGAGCACAGTGATAGTGATAAAAGGCCTCTGTGAGCACAGTGATAGTGATAACAGGGCTGTGTGAGCACAGTGATGGTGAGTGATGGTGAGTGATGGTGAGTGATGGTGAGTGATGGTGAGGAGAGCTCTCTGCGTGTCTCACCTCGGAGATAGCTCTTGAGGGTCCCGTTTTTCATGAACTCTGTGACGATAAAGACGGGCGTGGTCTGCAGACACACGGCATACAGCTTCAGTAACCGCTCGTGGCTCAGCTTCCACATGGTCTCCGCCTCTCCGTACAGCGACTTCTGCAGGGACGCGGCACTGACTGCGGAGACACAGAGACCCCAACACAGTGACAGCGGGGAACCCCATACACTCCCTGCTGCACTCCCTGCCTGTGCTGAGACCCCCAT
>CM071570.1:32172-61850 GCA_036426205.1 Ascaphus truei
GATCCAGCTTACACACCCAGCCTGCCGCACAACAGCCCCAGAGATCCAGCTTACACACCCAGCCTGCCGCACAACAGCCCCAGAGATCCAGCTTACACACCCAGCCTGCCGCACAACAGCCCCAGAGATCCAGCTTACACACCCATGTGACGGTAGGGGTACCTGGGGGACCTAATAAAGAGAAATTCCAGCTATTTACCCCTAAAAAAAACGTGTAGCTTGGCTGTCCTAGTAATATTTCATCCGGAGAAATGTCTTTAATATCAGAGGGAGAACAGGGAATGTGTAATGCACCGCATCTGTAAGAATGCATTTCAAAGCCTGTATTCTGTCTTCCCTGTGACAATCCTTTCCCCAATCAGCATTGTTCTGTGATGTGATTTGGGCTGGCTGTGGGTAATGCGAAGTCCTGTCTTTGCCGGGAAGTTCCACTCGCCACCGCTCCCTTCTCTTCTGAGAACTTGAACTTTCTTGACCGCGAGTTATCCCAAATCTCATGGAAATCAAAATGGCCTCAGATCCCAGCCGCGTCCGCTACGTTCGATATTGAGAACTTGGCTGCTAAAATCAGGACTCAGTCTCTGGTGGGCGGCTTTCCTGGCTTGAAATCGAAGCCGGTTGCTCTGCTATTCACACAAGAGCAACTTTGAAAAGTCCACCCGCTCTCTTACTACTGGGAATCTCAAATCTGATTGGCTCACAGGTTCTTTATAGTATTCTGAATTTCATTCATCAAACTCAGCAGCCAATCATCCTGTGGCAACTTTCTCAGTAGCCAATCATCACGTGGTAACTTTCTCAGCAGCCAAACAGAGCCAAGCTGGTATGAAAAGCCGGGTCAGCGGGAAATATGTTATCGCCAAGGGACATGTGCAATGTGCCCCCACTGACCCTGGCTATCTCATGCCACCCGCTGGCTCAGGCTTCACAAGGTCTGGCAGAGCAAATGGCACCGCGGACGACTGCCATTGTTCTCCGGACCTGGGTACTTGAGCCCTTCCCTGCCACCCAATTGCTCTTCACACCTCCTGCATCTTCTGGCTACTTTGAACTCCGATGTCCAGCAGACTTACTGGCGTCTCTGGGTTAGCCGAGGCAGCCTGCCTGGAAATCGGTTCCGAACGTCCCCAGCACCTTAAAGTACATTACAGTATATTAATAAAGTACAGTTTAATACACTCTTAAGTCTCTGGGTATGGGGAATAGAAAAGATGCACTTTTATTCCTATCAACCTTATTCCCCGTACAATATCTTTTGGGACTTAGTCTGGACTCTGAGAGTCCCCCCACAACCCTATCTACGGTTGGGGCACCCACAAACCCAATGCAGGTTCTGGGTACCTGGGCACTAACTGAGGTACCCCCCTTAACTTAGGGATCTCCTCAGCTACAGGAAAACATGTTTTATCCCTGTGCCTCATTCTCCTTTTTGAGCAGGATACCCTAGCGATGAGTCACGCTTGCGTTTTCAGGGGAGATATTGCCGGGACAATGTGCCTACATGTATCCGAGAACCAGGCATGATTCCGGGTATATTTATAGGTGAACCGACAACTCCAGACCCCAACCTCCTAGGCACATTCTGTCAACGGTTCCTCCGCAAACCCCCCCTTGAAACTCACTCCCCAGCAATCCCTGCTCGCTGGCACGCCCGGAAAAGGAAAACACAAAAAATACTTTTATTACATACAGTATAACAGCATGGTACATTGTTACTGAGCCCAAGAGCTAACTCTCTTGGACCCTTATACATGGTTCATGGGTAACCAAAACTGACTTAACCTTTGAGAGCCTGGTTACTCCCTACCATCACACGGGGAACTCTGGGAGAGTTTTACCCTGACCGGGACTTAGCCCGGAATCTCCTGGAACCCGAATCGGCGTAAAGTTCCACACGCCACCGCTACGTTCTCTTCTGAGAACCTTGTCCCTCCTGACGGTGAGTTAGTCCCAATCTCGTGGAACTCAAATCGGCATAAAATCCCAGACGCGACCGGAATGTTCCTTTCTGAGAACTTGGGCGCAAAAGTCGGGACTTAGACTCTGGTGGACAGGCTTTTCAGGCTTGAAATCGAAGCCGGTTGCTCTGCTGTTCGCACAGAAGCAACTTTGAAAAACCCGCCCGCGCTCTTACTTCCGGAGACTACGAATTTGATTGGCTCACAGATTCTTATAGTATTCCGAGTTTCATTCACAAAACTCAGCAGCCAATCAACGCGTTAGAAATTTCCCAAGCAGCCAATCAGGGCCAAGTCAGCAAGAAAAACTGGGTCAGCGGGAAATCTGAAATAGCCGAGACACATGCACAAGCCTGCCACCTCTCTCCCTGCCACCTCTCTCCCTGCCACCTCTCTCCCTGCCACCTCTCTCCCTGCCACCTCTCTCCCTGCCACCTCTCTCCCTGCCACCTCTCTCCCTGCCACCTCTCTCCCTGCCACCTCTCTCCCTGCCACCTCTCTCCCCGCCACCTCTCTCCCTGGCTATCCCAATGCCACCCGCTGGGCAGGCTCCACCAGGTCTGGCAGAGCAAGTGGTATCCCGGGGGACTGCCATTGATCTCCAGACCTGGTACTCCACCTTTCCCCGCTGACCAAATGCTACTCACACCTCTGGGCATTTCCTGGCTGCTTTGAACGCCGATGTCCAGCAGACTTACCGGCGCCTATGGGTTTGTACGGGCTGCCTGTTTGGACATCGGTTCCGAATGTAAAGAACATATTACATTAAGAAAGTATATTTGACTATACTTCTGAGTCTTGGGAGTCAGGGAACAGAAAGGGAAAATGTTATAGTTTTATTTATATCTGCCTTATTCCCCACACACTTTCCCTTGGACTCTGTCTGGACTCTGAGTCCCCCCTAAACCTTACATACGATTGGGATACCCACAAACCTTATACTGGTTGTGAGTCACCTGGGCACTAGCTGGGGGCCCCCTCTTAACCTAGAGATTCCCTCAGCTACAGGGATACCTGTTTTATCCCTGTGCCTCATTCACCTTTCTGGGCTGTGCTGAAGCAGGGTACCCTAGTGGTGAGTCGCTTGTGTTTTTGGGGGGAGATATCGCCGGGACAATGTGCCACATGTATCCGAGAATCAGGCATGATTCCCGGTAAATTTATAGGGGAACCGACAACTCCGGATCCCGACCTCCTTGGCACATTCTGTCAATGGTTCCTGTCCCTGAAACTCACTCCCCAGCAATCCCTGCTCGCTGGCACGCCAAGAAATGGAAAAACACAAAAAATACTTTTATTACAGACAGTATAACAGAATGGTACATTGTTACAGAGCCCAAGAGCTAACTCTCTTGGACCCTTATACACGGATCAGGAGTAACCAAAACGGACTTGACCTTTATTTGAGATCCTGGTTACCCCCTCCTGTCACAATAAGCCCCAAGCGTTCGGAGGAAAGGATCCAGTGTCAGAGAAAGCGTTTGTTTCCTGATTGAGGGGATTTCAGAGCGGAGTATGTTTCTTGGAAGAAAAGAATCTCCTCACCATTCAGGTTTCAGGGACGGCAGTGTCTGCCGTGGAATGAAGAAGCTTCCACAGTTAAATAAGAACAAACTCCCCTCTCTGGATTCCATCGTCGTACAGAATTTACCTCGAGGGTTAAACAGTCCGTTCACGGTTCACCTGAGAACATTAACCCCCGAACGTCCCAGGTGGACTAGACCAAGCGGGGAAAGTAGATTTTTATTTTTACCGGTACTAGCCAAGGCATTTAAAACATTGGCGTTTCCACGCTCCCCCTCCCACCCCCGCCTTGTTGGAGGCCTTGGGAGCCTCCCCCCACTCCCCCCCTCTATTCTCCCCATCTCCACGTATTTAATTCCCCAACCCCTTACTTTCCCCCCTCCCTCTGCCCCCTCACTCTTTCTCTCCCCCACCTTCCCCTCTCTCACTCCCCTACCCCTCACTCTTACATGCACCATCAGCTATCACTAAATGACCTCCCTCAAACTCATTTCCTGCCCCACCACACACACCCACCCACACCCACCGAGGTTACTCGGGCCTATTACAAGAAAGCAATGAAGCTGCGGATGTTCGCTGTCCCCTGCCGGTCTGCCCCGCCCCCCCCCCAAACACACACACGCACACGCCACAACATCTTGATACAAACCACCCACACACACACACACACACACACACACACACACACACCACCACAACACACACACACACAATCCCCTATCATCCCTCACTCAACTTCGATCCCTAACCCCCCCCCCCCCCCTCCCAAACTGGTCCGGATTTTAGGATATCTTAACTTCAGCACGGGTGGCTCAATCTTCAATAGAGCCACCTGAGCTGAAGCAGGGATATCCCTTCTGGTGGCCCTTGATGACGGGGGTTGGCTGCCCCTGGTCCAATGTCTCTTTAATCCCAGGCTGAGTTTTTTTATTAAATATATATTTTTGTTGGTAAACATCCTATTATAATGTTATATAAACACACACAATCCCGTCTCCCACCAATATATATATCTAGTTATAAGGGAACCCATGTTAAAAATGTTTTTTGAGGCAAAAAGTGGACAACTGTGTGCTCATTTGCATGTATTCCCAGAATCCCTCTGCTGCAGTGGAAGTGCGTATGCTGGGTGGATAATGGGGAGAAGGTGGGTTTGGCAGACCTGCCTATGACATGCAGTATGAGCATACAGTGTATATTGGCTAGTTGCTTTTCTGTGGCAGGTTTTTGTCAATTTTTTTACCTCACATAACATTAACGTCAATATTATTTATAGATATATATTATATATATATAATATATAATTAGATATATACTATATATATATCTATAATATATATATATGTACTACAACCCCTTCTGGTCGACGTCACCACCCTCTTTGTTCTATGCTGTTTACATATCAGGACATAAATAACAAATCATCTGTTCCTTAGCAGTCTAAAAATGGTAAATACACCTCATGATGAACACAACAAACACATGACATATTACACCGTGTCCTGATTTGTTTACATTATATATATGTCACAAGAAGTGCTACGGAGCATGGCCAAATGTACACAACAAAAAACAGAAAAGTCCAATGCTTTGATTCCTGGGATTAACAACAGGGTTTAAGATCGCCCCTCCCCACTTTCTAAGTAAGCAGTTCTTAATTATGTTCCTGTGTTTGGACAGACCCAATGTGGTTATTCCCCCTACAAATAGAGGTAAATGAGAATTTGAATCAGGTAGTGTTAGGACCTGCTCACTGGTCATGCCTTGATGTGGCTAGCAGGCTTATAACGCTTTGGCCAAAAGGTTTAACGAATTGACCCTTTTTCAAGAGAATATAAAAGTATTTCACTGTATATTTTTGTCGCTTTGGATGTATCATTGGGCTTTTCTGTCTTTTGTTGTAAATGGTTATATAATCAGATACAGTGCTGACCACCGCTGTTTCCCTGTTGTTGTTCTGTTTGTTTTAATAATGGCAGCAAAAGGAATTAAAGGAGGAACTGTGGAATATTTGCCAGATAAGATTATGTTAACAGAAACTCATTTTTACACAGATAGTAAATAAGTGAAAAATTCACTTGCACCTCAAGTAAAATCGTCCCATAGGAACACGAGAACTCCCAACAATGGGTCACACTAAATGGCCGAACAAGCCCAGTATCCCATCTTCCACGGGAGTCAGTGGGATTCCAGTATTTGTTACTGTGCAAGGCCAGGTACTGGGCTTCATGGACCATGAGGTCCGACCCAGTGATGGGAACGCGTGTGTCCTTATGTGAACATTTAGATTGTAAGGATAAGTTAGCGAGGAACAAGAGTATATGAAGGAACCAGTCCTCAATCCAGTGCATCAAAAACGTGTAATCCACAAAATATATTATATACACACACACACACAAACAAAAACATATAAAATCACTGCGCCAAAATAGTTGATGGATCAATGTGTGTTCTGACTAAATAAACGGGAGTAAAGTAGCTGGTAATAAAACCAGATACCAACCGTCCTCTGATGAAGTCGCCATTTCATTTGCGATGAAACGCATAAGGGAAGCGTCATTGGCAGTACCAGGACCCTGTCTATTGAGGCAGCTGTATTGGAAGAGAGCTGTTGTGCTGCGGAACTAAGAAAGAGTGTTCCGTTAACCAGGGGTGCCATTGAGTGGACGGACGACACGAGGAGCCCGGCTGTAAGAACGGAAGTGACTGCTTCGTATGCAGCTACTACCCTACAGCTCCGCACCGACAGATGGTCTGCGGGATACTGATACGTTTTACTGAAGCGCATGTCCTATCCCTATCTTGTGAGTGAACTGATTTTAGCTTGTGTGGAATTACACCTGTACTATTTACACTATTTATATACTTAGTCACGGGAAATGTACAGGAATGATGAGGCAATGACTGGTATTAATCCAAGAGCTGCAACTGAAATGCCCATACTGTATGCGTGTTTTATAGATAAACAGGTTGGTATCTGACCAGCAACAGGGAGAGAAGTGGAGGTGCAGGTGTGGGAGAACTCATCGACTGCGTGTGCTATCCGAAAGCGACCCCGCTAAAATCAACCCAGAGGGTCCCACCGCGTACGTCAATATCTCACTGGCATAAGGCAAGACAATAAGGTAACACTCACGAAACAAAAGTCCTGGTGGATGGTTCCCGGAGTGTGCGTGCTTCCTGCAGGCTAGCAGAGACAAATGAAATCCAAAGGACGGGGTGAGCAGCAAGGTGAGAAACAGCTGGACGTGAATGTGGAGATCTAAGAATAATTTATTGTGCTCTTAGGCAACACATATACAAGAGAAAGGTCCCCAGGCGCGTTTCCCCCCTGTGCAGGGGCTTTATCAGAGAGTGACAACAAAACTGCCCAATGCGTTTCGTGCGCATGCGCACTTCTTCAGGGGAACGAAACGCGTTGGGCAGTTTTGTTGTTACTCTCAGACTGAGGCAGAGGACTTGTAGAACGTTGCTGCAGTAGTCATTTGGAGAAGGGATTTCGGCGATTTCACCCGCCCCTAGTGACGTGTTTCCGGCGGCAGGCTGATTGACAGTTCCTGGAGAGCTCCAGAGTCGCCTGGAGTGACGCACTTCCGGTTGCGGAGCGGAGGAGACCCCTGGATGTCACGTGCTCGGACGGAACTGTAGCCGGTCACCATTCACCAAAAACCCCTGCTTATGATCTGTGGCAGTTCTGTAAGTAGGACTCTGGTTTTAACACACCGGATCCCACATCTGCTGCAGTTTTTTATTGTGTGTAATAAACGAATTCTTTAGTATTAGTCAGCCATGCTTGTTTCATGTAGTGTTTGTCTTGTCTTGTTTGTCCTGCATGTTACTTAATTGCATTTTTGCACTATGATGTGTTTTCTTTGTTCTTTTTCTTTCTGCATTATATGTATGGAGTTAACATCCTGAAGAAAAGCTGGGACGTCATGCCAACAGTTATCTACCACTAGAGACTTTAATACCATTGGACTATAATACTCACCTTTGGACTGTATCGGCGCCGGTTTGTATTGTTTATTTTCTATTTTGTTCTACTAACTGTGTCTTGGAGTTAGTATCACCTGGCAGCCTAGTTTAATTATTGTATACTACTATATAGTTTATTTTGTGCAGGGTCACATATTATCACATACACTGTATTGTTATTTTTAACATCTTTTAGCGCTATTTACACCAATTTTTTCTTGTTCTTGATCTCCTGAAAGGAAATACAATGTGTGTAGGAGTCTGCTATGAAGGGAAACAAAACTACATGACAATCTATAAGAACAACTGTGACGGGAGGGGGTAACCAGGCTATACAATAAAGGTTTAAGCCCACCTGGTTACCCCTGAAACCGTGGGGTCCCTGGCAGCTACCTAGCACCATATGCCAGGGACCAGGGACCATACATGTACAAATAAAGTGACCCCTCCTTATCATGTTTACATGTTCCCTTTGCCCCTGAAACTTCTTGTGTGCATGTTTTATGTGGGGTATTTGGGTCGACATGCAATTATTTTGTTTGCAGCAGTTCAGGGGCCAAAGATGCCGGTAGTCCCCTAATTCTCCCCGACGTGCAGGCACTATTTGCGGGTGGAATTACACCGGGGATGCCCAGTGTCCCCCAGACTCCTGGTTTTCAAGCCCAGATATATCTCAGTCCTACTTCTCTTACCGCTATGAGACTCCCCAAGGTCCCCCATGTATTAAAATATGTTTTATACATTTCTTATGTGTCTCTATTCAGTCAGCCCGGGCATCTGCTTAAGGTGCCAGCAAGTCTGCGCATAGAGTCCGTAGTTCAAAGAGGAGACGGGATGTTGAGAGGTGTCGGGGTGTTAAGTGGTAGAGGCAGTGCAGAGTACGGGGTCTGGAGAACAGAGGCCCCCTGTGGGGAGGACACTCGGGTCTGCCGGTCTTAGTGGAGCCTGCCCAGTAGGTGGCAATGGGTTGACTGGGGGAAGCGGCAGAATGTCAGTGCGTTTCCCATTGGTCAATTCATATGTCCCGCCCACAGGGCATCACGAGCCGGCTTGGCACACCCCCTCTGTCAGCCAAAGGACAAGCTCCTATTCCTATTGGTTGGTAGGGGGGATTCCCCTGCTCTAATTGGTTGCTCCTCCCCTTCTTCCATGCTGAAGATAGCTTAGTGGAGGGTATGTAAGGAGAAGCCACAGTCAGAGAACCAGACGATTTTTTGGCTTGAGACAAAGCTAGGGCGGCTTTCCAAAGTTGCTCTGTTCGAAATAACTTCGTTTTGAAGCGAGGAGAGTCTGCCTCGCAGAGACTGAGTCAGACGCGAAGGCTAAGTTCTCAGAATAGAGCGTAGCGGTCGCGGCTAAGGGTTTTTAGCTGAAAAGAGGACCAGGAGAGCCGGGTGGATTTCCCGGTCAGGGTACGCCTAGCGAAGCAGGCAACCTGCACCTATTTTAGCCCAGTTTTTCACCCCCAGCACCCCAGTAAGTGTGTATATTTCCTGTATCTTTGTATGTCACTGTGCGAACGCGGGTTTACCGCATAAACCTCATTTTATTCCATCACCTTGTTTTGCCGAGTGAATGATCCCAGAAAAATATAAATGTGTTAAAAGTCGTGCTCTCCCGTGACAACAACCTCACAACCTGACTAAACCACATACAAAATAATACACAACGTGTGCTAATAAACTACTTAAATAAGGAGGAGTAACAAATAAAAATATGTAACAACAAAAGCCTCGATATGTATTGATCAATTATAGAGACCAAGGGGAAAACAAAAATCTGTAATGATCATAAATATTCTAACGAGGAAATGAGTGAAATGAAAACGACTCCGGAGAAACCCAATGGCAAATGATACCGTATGTAACGTTTGCCATTTGGGGTTCTCCGGAGTCGTTCTCATTTCTCTCATTTCCTCGTTAGAATATTTATTTTAATTCACCAATACATTTCCAGGTTTTTTGTTGTTACACATTTTTATTTGTTACTCCCCCTTTTTTAAATAGTTAATTACCACACATTGTGTATGTGGTTCAGTCCAGTGGTGAGGTTGTTCTTATAGATCGTCATGTAGTTCTGTTTCCAGTGATAGCGGACTCTTGCATTTCCTTTAACGAGATACTTTGTATCACGCGGCTGAGACGGACACTTTGTGCCGACCCGCTTCCGGCGCTCGTTCCCGTCGCTCGTTCCCGCCGCGCGTCCGCTATTTAAGGACACACATTGCAATATGTTGTAATTTAATGGGGTTCAGCTCCTGCTTTGATCCTATGTAAAAAATATATCGGATTGCCGGTTTAAGCTCATAGGATTCTGGGGGATTTTCTGCGATAAAACTTCTGCTCTGGATGTTTTGGGATATTGGACGTCACATTTTTATTAATTATTTATTTACTACAGAAATAAAGGGGCAGAGCGATGTACTTACTCCAATAGGCAAGAGTGCATAGCAGTAATAGTACAAACGCCCACACACAACGGGAAGTAATGAAGCCAAAATCCAGTAATACGAAGAGGCAGATGATATCATGTATATAAAAGTACTACAGATCTACAAGGTATTCTCCCATCTCATTGCAGACGTCAACGATGCGTCAACGATGCGAAACACGGCGTGATACGGAGGCACGATGTACTAAGCAGTGACAAATTGGCACATGGAAATCTCACTTTAAATCGCGCAATCACATTTTTCGTGTTTTACGGCGCACAGAAATGGACTGCGCTTGGCGTACAGACATTATTTGTATTAGGGAGAGGGAGCGGCTCAGTGAGTAAAGACACTGACTGGCACTGAGTGTGAAGCAGGGGAGCCTGGTTCAATTCCCGGTTTTAGCTCCTTGTGACCTTGGGCAAGTCACTTTATCTCCCTGTGTCTCAGACACCAAAAACATAGATTGTAAGCTACAGGGAGTGTCAGCAACATGACTATGTAAAGTGCTATGTAAAACTAGCAGCGCTATACAAGAACAAATAATATATTCGCATGCACTAAAAAAACAAAAGTAAAAAATAGTGCAACTTGGTGTAAACTCTAAAAAGTCTCTTCGTAGCGTTAGCGCAGAATTACATTGCTACGTATCCACCCACACATGTATTAGACGCAGCGCAGACGGGTCATTAGATTTAGGTTGACAACATTTATTAATGGCTGCTATAAATAATCTTACACCAATAACTGATATTTACTAGTCTGCATAGGAGAAGTACAGTAAGTAAGCAGACCCACCATATTATATCCATATAACTTTATATTTGTCCTTATTAATGTAGTGATAGGTAGAAGCTGGTTAGTCGTTATTTCTAGTTGCAAGAGAGCTGACACTCTTACTATTGCTTTAAGATGCTAATACTATTGGCCACTCTGCAATGTGAGAGCATCAAAGGTAAGGAGGTATCTAAAGAGTTATTCAACGATCTTTCTTAAGACTGAGCATTTCGCAGATAAATGGAAACACATTCAGAGATGGAAAGAGGTAATCCTAAAACAAGTGTCACGGGAGACCGGGCAATTTACACCTTTTTAACCGGGATCATTCACTGAGCAAAACAGGGTAATGAAATAAATTTAAGTTTATTTGCACAAATTCCCTTACACACAATGGAACACAAAATACAGACAAAAAGACACTTACTTTGGGACTGGGGTCGAAAACGAAACTTTCCTAGGTGCAGGGAACAAATAAGAGTGAATGGTAAAGAATGATAAAGGGGTCCCTAGTTTAAGAGAGGATGCCCAGTTAATGCATAGGTCACCCAGAATCCGGTATAGGGGTTCTTGGGGGTACTCCAGTCATACATAAGGTTGCAAGGAGGTTTAAAGTCTAAGTATAGTGTGTGGGGAATATGACTAGTAGGAGTAAAATTGCAAGATTTGTTTTCTATTCCCCATAACCATAGGACTTAGAGAAGTATAAAGTATATATTTTATTACACAGTATGTTTAAAGTGTGTATATGCTTGTGCATGGTATATGAGCTGGGGACTTCCAGGTCCAGGGTTCCGAGAGACCATGTGGCTGCCAAGCTTGGTGCCATCAAGTCTGCTCAGGTCCCGGACATGAAAGCCTCAGAGGTTGCCAAGTGTGAAAGCCATTTGGGTACCGGCGTTAGGCTCAAGTTCTCACGTCCTGGGGTTAATTGAAGTCATCGGACAACCATTTTCCCCAACCCAGACTTTGAGGAGCCTAACTCAGCGGGTGGCTTCTGCCTGACAGGTGGCAGACGTGGCAGTTTGGGCATGTTCTTGTCAGATGCCGAAGTCCCGCTTGCCCAGCTTTGGTAGACTGGCAGCACTCTGATTGGCTGGTAGGAATTCTCCCACGCTCTGATTGGCTGCTGTGTTTCATGAATGAACTCTGAAATACTATAAGGATGCCTCCGCCAATCTGGAGAGCAGATTCTAAGCCCCAGTACAGCAGCGGTAAATTTTAAATGACCAAAAGATGCTCTCGGAGCAATAGCAGCGAGCCGGCTTCAGAAATGTCAAGGCAGAATATTTTCTAAGTCCCACTTTTCGGGGCCAAGTTCTGAGAATAGAACATAGGGGCCGCGGCTAGGATTACAAGCCGATAACAGTTCCAGGACATTTGGGACGAACTCCCGGTCAAGGGATTTCAGCACCTCCGGAAGAAAGAGAGCGGGGGTGTCAGGAACTTCATGCCGATCTGAGTTCCAGGACATTTGGGACCAAGTCCCGGTCAACTAAAAAAAACTTTGTTTCTTTGTCTATTGGAACCAGGAAAAGTTAGTTCATTGCCCCAACGCCCCAGTAAGTGTGTTTTTCTCATGTATTTTGTGTTTCATTGTGCTTAGCCTATTTTAAGTAAATAAATGACAATTTACTTTACCTCTTTGTTTTGCTCAGTGTTATGAGCCCGGTATGAAAGGTGTAAATGCTGGGTCTCCTGTGACAGGGTGTATTTATTTAAATGTATTGGTAAAAACTTTTGGGACACAGGATCGGAACCTCAGGCTAGTGGGGATTCGAGGGCCCCCAGACAGCCGCTGGGACCACCTGAGGACCCCCAGACACCCGTGGAGACCACCTGAGGACACCCAGAAACCCGTGGAGACCACCTGAGGACACCCAGACACCAATAGGGACCACCTGAGGGCCCACAGACACCCACAGGTACCACCTGAGGACCCACGGGGGCCTCTGGTATGAATCATGTGAGGGTAGAGGAGGTGGGTATTAGTGTTGTTGTGTGTTTTGAATGTTTATTGTGGGTGGCAGCTGTTTTAATATAAATGTTTTAATCTAAATGTTATTACTAGTGTAGATGAGCAGGGGGTGGCCAGAGCAGAACCGCGTTGATTTGAGGTCCGGGGACCCCCTGCTTCCCGAGATACAGGCCCCGTTATGGGGTGCGGGTATCTCCTATGCATTTAAATTCATAATAGAAAATTGGGAGCCACGTTTGCATCGCGGTTATAAGGGTTGCGTTATTAAGCGGTGTACCATATCCGTAGAATGGTTGAGCTTATATATAATCTATATATTATAATATGATCCTTTATTGTAGATTGACATATAGCGGTACAATGTAAGCAGACGGCATGTTAAGAAGGCACACGTTAACATCATATACATGGAAAGCCATTCAATATGTTGACACCAAGGGGCCTCATGCACTAAGTGTTCATTAAAAAATCAGCCACCGGACATTGTACAAATCAACGCCATTGTTTTGAGCGTCGCTATACCGGTATGCAGAAAGCCCGCGAGTCGCCTCCATAGCAAAATTCCCACAAACCGTTGAGGCAGCAGGCGTCGGCGTGAAGATCAGCGCCTGCTAAAAAGGCCTCGCCCGGCGATTCCTTTCTGTTGCAGAAGAGCTGTCAGTAGAGACCCGCCTCCTCTGCACCAAATCTCGACCGAAAGAACATTTTTTAATATGACATTTTATTACTATGTAATACAGGGGGTCTCCGAGCAGACCGCGTTGCTTGGATGGGGCCGGGAGTGCCCTGACTTCCGAGATACAGTCCCATTATGGGGTGCCGGTTAATCTACTATGGCATTTATTCATCCCACGGTCCACGTGGACGCTGGGACTGCTCTAATATTGGGTATTAGCTGCTCTAATATTGGGTATTAGCTGCGCTAATATTGGGTATTAGCTGCTCTAATATTGGGTATTAGCTGCTCTAATATTAGGTATTAGCTGCGCTAATATTGGGTATTAGCTGCGCTAATATTGGGTATTAGCTGCGCTAATATTGGGTATTAGCTGCGCTAATATTGGGTATTAGCTGCTCTAATATTGGGTATTAGGTGCGCTAATATTGGGTATTAGCTGCGCTAATATTGGGTATTAGCTGTGCTAATATTGGGTATTAGCTGCTCTAATATTGGCTATTAGCTGCTCTAATATTGGGTATTAGCTGCTCTAATATTGGGTATTAGCTGCTCTAATATTGGCTATTAGCTGCGCTAATATTGGCTGTGATGTAACGGCAGTGTAATATGACAGACATAAACTCATAGGGGACCATGTACAATGGATAAGAAGTAAAGAGTGACACACTACTCATTTGCATGTCATTACCCAGAAGCCCTGGCTGCAGTGGAAGCACGATCATGCTAAGAAATAATGGGGAAAGGCAGCGCTGCAGACCGGTCTGAGAGGTGGGATTTATTCCATACTGACTCAGAAATCCGCACGGTGTATTGTTATTGTTATTCTCTCTCTCGCTCTCATCTCGCTCTTATCCAGCGACACAGAATGTGCCCGTCTCTATCTGCCACCTCCAGCGACACAGAATGTACCCATCTCTATCTGCCACCTCCAGCGACACAGAATGTGCCCGTCTCTATCTGCCACCTCCAGCGACACAGAATGTACCCATCTCTATCTGCCACCTCCAGCGACACAGAATGTACCCATCTCTATCTGCCACCTCCAGCGACACAGAATGTGCCCGTCTCTATCTGCCACCTCCAGCGACACAGAATGTGCCCATCTCTCTCTGCCACCTCCAGCGACACAGAATGACAATTTTCTGATGCCAAGATGAGATTTTTTTCTCACATTGAGATAATATGTATCCGGACTTTCATGCAAGCATCTATTTTTTGCCAAAATCTGTCAGGTCAGGTTTTAAGGATATTCCTGCTTCAGCACAGATGGTTCAGTCAGAATGACTGCATCGCCTGTGGTGAGGCAGGGATATCCCTCATACCTGGCCTGTTGATGGCCCTTGAGGCCTGGATCCCCCCCCCTTCCCTCCCTTGTATACAGTAACAGTAATATTTGGGCACATTGCAATGGATCAGAGAATAGTTGGTAAGGGAACTTACTCCTCGGCCTCCAGACTCCCGGCCTCTGCTAGGAAAGTCCTCGGGATGTACCCAGTATGGACCTCTCCGGTGTGGGACTTCTTCTGGGCCAGCAGCCAGTCCCCACAGGTGTTGATCACTTCCAGCTCTTCCCCTTTCCGCACCTCCAGGTCATCCTCCGAGCGCGGCTTGTAGTTATGTAGGGATACCTGGCGGGCCCCCCATGCCTTACTGTTCTTCTTCCTATTCCTCAGGTGTCGGGGTCCCTCCCATCTCTCCCCTGAGGGGTGTCCTGCTTCAGTCTTTGGGTCCCGCTCATTATGTGATGCCCACTGATTATATTCAGTACTGGTTTGCAGTTCGGACTTCTCTAAATTCTGTCCAACGTCAGATGTCTCTAATAGCTTTAATAATGCATTACCAGCTGTCTCTGATTCCTGTGCATTACCAGCTGTCTCTAATTCCTGTGCATTACCAGCTGTCTCTGATTCCTCTGCATTACCAGCTGTCTCTAATTCCTGTGCATTACCAGCTGTCTCTGATTCCTGTGCATTACCAGCTGTCTCTAATTCCTGTGCATTACCAGCTGTCTCTAATTCCTGTGCATTACCAGCTGTCTCTAATTCCTGTGCATTACCAGCTGTCTCTGATTCCTGTGCATTACCAGCTGTCTCTAATTCCTGTGCATTACCAGCTATCTCTAATATCTTTAATAATGCATTACTAGCTGTCTCTAATTCCTGTGCATTACCAGCTGTCTCTAATTCCTGTGCATTACCAGCTCTCTGTAATACCTGTGTATTACCAGCTGTCTCTAATTCCTGTGCATTACCAGCTGTCTCTGATTCCTGTGCATTACCAGCTGTCTCTAATTCCTGTGCATTACCAGCTCCAATAGGTCTTTCTCAAATGCCTAGTCACTTGAGAAAGGCCTATTGGTCGAAACGTTGTGTGGCACAATAAATGAGCTTTATTTAGAAAACCGTGGAGCGTTGGATCCTTCTTTTCCTGAGCATCCTGTTTCTCAGCGTATATCCGAATGTAGAGGGGGAGGAATCAGGATTTTCACCTTTTATGGGGATCTATAAAATTATATTGAAAGAGCGAGGAGGAGATATCACTACATTTCTTGACCGCAAAGAGGCACAATGGATATTTATGCTGAGGACAAGGGCCCCAGAAGGTCTTAATATAGAATGGAACCTGGGCAACTTTCTAAGATAATTCAATGTCCCTCAGGGGGAATGTAAGTGTCTTTTGCGATCTAGGAATTGAATATACTGACGAAGGTATAATAGTAACTTATTCATTTATATTAACTTGGATTGGCTATTAACCCTCTTGGGGCAATGTTCATTCATCAGACGTCAGTCTATGGTTATTTTTCTGGTACCTGTATATTTAACGTTAAACTTGGAAAAATATTATTCCCACAGAAGAAGAAATGATGTCGGACTGTGTTGTTGACCCTTTGCATGTACGGATGGTAAATCAGTTTGTTTCTATATGGATTATTTGGACTGTGTATATGTAGATTGACAAAATTGAGAAATAAGATATCTCTGTATATTTGTTGATTCATATATTTGTAAATATGTCATGTATTAAGACCTATTCCATTGACAATAGTTTTGTAGTTTGTCCTGGCGATCTCTTTGAGTCAGACTATTTCTAAGGTCTGGAATACAACTCTTGGGACCTTAATACAGATGATATTGGAGGAATATTGATCATTGATATTAAAATTAATATGGATTTGAATGGTTAATTAATTCATGTAGATTTATACAATTAAATTGTAGATATGACATAATATATACAGATGCAGCCACCAGAATTAGAACTCTTGGAAGTTCTGGGGTAGTCTCACAGTAAATGCTTCAACTTGCTGCAACATTTCTGTGAGATCCTGAATTGCCCATCAGATTAACACAGCGGTGGGTCCCTGCAGTCCCATTCAGTTTGATTCAGTTTGAATGGGACTGCAGGGACCCCCCCCCCCCCCTCCGCTGTTTTAATCCGATGGGCAATTCAGGATCTCACAGAAATGTTGAGGCTGTACGGTGAGACTGCCCAGAATCTTCCAGAATTTCCCAGGTACAGGTGTTGTAATACTCGTGGCTGCATCTGTAGTTTTAACATATCCTACTCATTAATTGGTGGCGATATATATCATCTCTGAATTTCTATCTTTATTTGTGTTCCATTTATTATTATTATTATTATTATTAGTATTATTATTATTAGTAGCAGTAGAATTATTGCAGAAGTTCCAACTTCTCTTTGTCTCTCTGGCTTTTTTCTTCTTCTACTTATTCGGGAATCAGTACATTTTATGGGGAACCGACAACTCAGGACAGCCACCTCCTAGGCAGATTCTGTCAACAATTCGTCTGCAACCACCCCCTTTAAATTTATCCCCTAGCAAATCCGGCTGCTCGCCTGGCACAAGCCCGAAACCTCATACCCAGCAATCCCGGTTGCTCGCTGGCACACCTGACTCATCCCACCATCCCTGCTCCTTCATGCCCGTCAATACTCATCCCTCCACTCCCTGCTCTCCATTCCGCTCCTCCGCCCCCGGAAACTCACTCATACCCACAATCCCTGCTCTCTGGCACACCCCCGAAACTCATTACCCACAATCCCTGCTCGCTGGCACACCCTAAACTCATGCCCTAGCAATCCCTGCTGCTGGCACACCCGAAACTCATACCAAGCAATCCCTGCTCGCTGGCACGCCCGGAAACCATATCCCTGCAATCCCTGCTCGCTGGCACGACCAACTCATACCCTAACACTCCCTCTCCTGTCCCAACCGGAAACTCATGCCCTAAGCAATCCCTCTCGCTGGCACACCCCAAACTCATACCCTAGCACCCTTCGCGTGGCACGCCCGAAACTCATGCCCTACAATCCTGCTCGCGGGCAACCCCCGAAACTCATACCCAGCAATCCCTCTCGCTGGCACGCCCGAAACTCATACCCTAGCAATCCCTGCTCGCTGGCACACCCGGAAACTCATCCAGCAATCCCTGCTCGCTGGCAACGCCCGAAAACTCATGCCCTAGCAATCCTGCTCGCTGGCACCCCGGAAACTCATACCTAGCAATCCCTGCTCGCTGGCACGCCCGAAACTCAATACCAGCAATCCCTGCTCGCTGGCAACCCCGGAAACTCATACCCTAGCAATCCCTCTGCTCGCTGGCACACCCGAAACTCATACCCAGCAATCCCTGCTCGCTGGCACACCCCGGAAACTCATACCCAGCAATCCCTGCTCGCTGGCACACCCGGAACTCATACCCCAATCCCTGCTCGCTGGCACAGCCCGGAAACTCATACCCAGCAATCCCTGCTCGCTTGCACGCCGCGAAACTCATACCTAGGCAATCCCTGCTCGCTGGCACGCCCGGAAACTGATCACCCAGCAATCCTGCTCGCTGGCACACCCGGAAATCATACCCCGCAACCCTGCTCGCTGGCACAGCACCCGGAAACTCATACCCAGCAATCCTGCTCGCTGCACACCCGGAAACTCTATGCCCAGCAATCCCTGCTCGCTGGCACCCCGGAAACTCTACCCTAGCAATCCCTGCTCGCTGGCACACCGGAAACTCATACCCTAGCAATCCCTGCTCACTGCACACCCGAAACTCATGCCCTACAATCCCTGCTCGCTGACATGCCCGGAAACTCATACCCAGCATCCCTGCTCGCTGGCACAGCGCCCGAAACTCATGCCCAGCAATCCCTGCTCGCTGGCACGCCCGGTAGAACTCATACCCTAGCATCCCTGCTCGCTGGCACAACAATCCCCGGAAACTCATACCCTAGCAATCCCTGCTCGCTGGCACACCCGGAAACTCATGCCCTAGCAATCCCTGCTCGCTGGCACGCCTGGAAACTCATGCCCTAGCAATCCCTGCTCGCTGGCACGCCCTGAAACTCATACCCTAGCAATCCCTGCTCGCTGGCACGCCCGGAAACTCATACCCAGCAATCCCTGCTCGATGGCATGCCCGGAAACTCATGCTCTAGCAATCCCTGCTCGCTGGCACGCCCGGAAACTCATACCCAGCAATCCCTGCTCGCTGGCATGCCCGGAAAGGGAAAAACACATAAAATACTTTATTTGCGCAAATTACATTTGAAACATACAAGGTTACTGGGTTCAACAGCTAACTCTCTTGAACCTTATACTCGGTTCAGGGGTAACCAAAAACGGGCTTATCCTTTATTTGAGAGCCTGGTTACCCCCTACCGTCACAGTATATTAAGAGTTAAACTTGGAAAAATAGTTCTGATCAAAAATAGTTCTAATATATTCTGATGAAACATAGGTAATTACTTGTTATATGTTATGACTTTACTTTATATTACAACTTGAGTCCTTCAGATGGCTGTGCCTGAGGAGGTGGGGATTTTTACATTACCAGTTATTAATATATGCTGTGCTTTTTTGTTTCTGTGCATTTTTTAATAAAGTTTTCATTGGTGAGTGAATGTTTTTTCAATGCTGGAAGTAAAAAATCCAGACATAGAGCTCTGTTTTGTATTGGGCCGCTTCCGTAGAAACGTGTGATGTAATTTAGGGGCGGGTCCCACTCGCGCACGCGCGCTTTAGTTCAGGGCTCAACTGAGGGCAGGTCGGTCGTTCCTGAGACAGCCCTCGGTTGTTGTGGGCTATAAGCGTGCGCAGATCGGCATGACGCGATCACGCATGCGCGGGTCATCAGGACGCCATGAGGTCATCGCGTTTTGGCGCTAAACGGGCTATTTTGAATGTTTACATAAGGATTGTTTGCTTTCACTCTGTGGACTCCTTGATAAAGTGCAATCGCGCACGAAACGCGTTGGAAGGTTGCTACACCTCCGTTTTGTAATATGGATACAATAAATTGTATGTAAAATGTGGAGATAATTTTATATCTGGATTAATACTCTGCTTTCTTCAAACAGGTATGACTGGGGTGATTTCCATCTAACAACTGAAGGAACTTTAATCAAATTAACATCTAACTGGTATGAGCTGAATAGGCAGACCACTCCCTTAATTGTTAGACTAGTGAATGTGTTCAAGTATATAAGGCAGGCTCTTTTGGCTGTGAGCCATATGGCTGTGTAACATTGAAAGTGTGGAGATAATTTTGGAGATTAATTTGGAGGTGAAGATTGGAGGAAGACCTTGACTCTGCACAACAACAACTCTGCAGCTGTGAGAACTTGATTTTCTAAATGCTCTGATTCTTTGTACTGTTCCTATCCTCAAATACCTGGCCTGTCTTTCCTCCTGTATCTCACTATGCCCCACCTATTGCTTTTTCTGTTTACTGTTTCCTCACTCCTTTGTGAACGTCTCTGTTCTCTCCAACTTCCCCACTCTCCACTGCATCATTATTTATACACATCTCTCCCAACAAATTATTTACCCCTTAATAAAAAACACCCACACAAATCCTCTATTCACACCCTCTATCTACTCCTTCCTGCTGCTGGGGATCTCCCCTAGGCCTGAACACAGACATACACACCTGAACTCATCCATGCATCCCTGCCATCTCTTCCCCTGTAAATGGTGTTAACTTTTTGATCTAATACTCACTAACCTTAAAACTCACCCCACAAGTTAAACATCCCAACAGCCTGCACTCATGGTTACTATCCCACACCCGGCCACTCCTACGACCTAGTGCGGCCAAGCACTACCATACACAGCACTTATTCCCTCACCTGCTGGCTCTCTAAGTCTCCCATCAAACATCTTAGATTGTAAGCTCTTCGGGGCAGGGATTTCCTTTCCTATTGTCTGATTTTGCTGCACTTAGTGTATTATTATAACTCCCTGTACTGTATTCTTGGTGAAGCGCTGAGTACACTTTTGGCGCTATATAAATAAAGACATACAATACAAAAGACACACAATACAATAAAGTAATTGTTTATTCTTGTTTTTGACCCACTCTCTGGGCTGTGCGCCATACTCCCTATTTTGGCCATTTACCAGATATACAGCAAAGAAAAGCTTTTTAATGAATTACCGCCCCCCCCCCCCACCAGACCCGATATATACCGGGCACCAGGAACGGCCAACTCCAGCCCTCAAGGGCCACCAACAGGTCAGGTTTTAAAGCTATTCCTGCTTCAGCACAGGTGGTGCAGTTATTATGAATGGGCCACTGATTGAGCCACCTGTGCTGAAGCAGGTATATGCTTTAAACCTGACCTGTTGGTGGCCTTTGATGACTGGAGTTGGGCACTCCAGTTGTAGGTAGCTTGTTGTAGATAGTCTGGCTTCACCGTTATAGGAACAGATGTATCATTCCCGAGCAATGTCCCTATCACGGTGCTGCCCTCTGGTGGACACTTCTGATAAATGCACGGTTAAAGTTCTTAGTAACCCCCCCACATGCCTCGGGTTGCGTACGCACCTGGTTGCCGCTTGTTTCACCAGCGCCCCTATTTTCTTGCTCTGTGAATACGTCACCTTGTGAGCTCTCTCATAGGTCCTGAGGATTTCCAAGAGACACCTACAGAATACGTGCACACAATGACGTTAGCGCATATATCAGCCCAGTAATGTGAGCGCTTCGCACACGCCGCAGCGGGTCAGAGCCCTCCATATCAACGCACAACATGGAGCGCGGGGCGCGGTGCGGAGCTCACAGCACGGTGCGCAGGGCACAGGAAAAGGTGTACTCGAGCTCACAAGAAAGTGAGCAGCTCAGATGAAGGTTCTATAACTCCTGCAGTGTATTACATGCACAGAACATTTTATGAATAAAACATGTATTTCTGGATATATTCTATATATACTGATTGTGACAGTTGGGGTTAACCAGGCTATCTAATAAAGGTTAAGCCCTCTGGTTACCCCTGAATCTGTGGGGTCCCTGGTACCTCCATAAGCCCGGGACCCGGGATAGATAATACATGTGGAAAGTAAAGTGACCGCTGCTTTTTTCTGTTTTCATGTTCCCTTAGCCCTAGAACTGTGAGATTTCTTGTGTGTCAGTTTTAGGGGGGATATTTGGGTGGAAATACAATTATTTTGGTTGCAGGAGTTGGGGGTCCAAAGTTGCCGGTAGTCATTTAATTCTCCCCGGCGAGCAGGCATGATTTGCCGGTGCGCGGGGTGAATAACACCGGGGCTTCCCTGTGTCCCCCAGATGCCTGAATTTCGAACCCAAATATCCCCAATTCATTTCCCGTGTAAGTATAAGGTTCCCCAAAGTATATTCTTTATTAAAGTGTACTTTATAATGTGTTTTACAGTTACTATACAGTAAGTGTCACTGTAGACCAGGACTTTTAACACCATTTATATTTAAGGGATCAGTCACAGGGCAAAACACAGTAATGAAATAAAATGAGGTTTATTTTGGATAAATCCTCGGAAACACACAGAAATACAAAAATATACACACTTACAGGGGTCTGGGGGATGAAATCTACCTTTCCTAGGTTCAAGGACCCACTTCAAACGGGTTTCCCCTGTTCGCTTCTCTGCTCCAGGATATCAAAGTGCTGCACATAGCGTTCCCTCTGAAATGGATCTACACACTCCTTCCAAGAGGTGGACTTCTGATGGACTTCTGAGGGAATCTCCACACTCCCTCCCAGAGTGTCTCTCCCTCTGAGGGTAACTAATGCTCTGTCCAGCAGCAACCCTTATATACCCCTTGGTGGCTATTGAGCAAAGCAGCCAGCCAAGAGAAACAGTGCCTGGGGGCTCAGACCTGATAAATTATTCATTTACCTAATCCCCTACCTTTGTTCTGATCTATTTCTATGGAGAGCTTCAACTGAGTGAATTACTAGTCTTTCTCCATAGAAATGACAGTAACAGGGAAATATCTCATTTACTTTCTGGAATGTTAATTCCATCACCACACAATACCAACTACTGTACCTAAGCTGGGGGGAATTGCTAACACAGGCATAAATACAGACATAAGGTAATTATGTAAAATACAGGATTTAGCATTACACACAGCTATCCCAAATCACATCAGAGAACAATGTTGATTGGGTAAAGGATTGTCACAGGGAAGACAGAATACAGGCTTTGAAATGCATTCTTACAGACGCGGTGCATTATACATTCCCTGTTCTCCCTCTGATATTAAATTACATTTGGCTAAAATAAGCCTTACATAGCTGGCTAAGTTACATGGATTTAATGATAAATAGCTGGGATTTCTACCCACTATGTCAGCCAGCTACCCCTTGTGACGGTGAAGGGGTTAACCAGGTCAATAATAAAGGTATTATGCCCGGCTGGTTACCCCTAAACCCTGTTGGGAGGAAGGGGTTAATTGTATGGTCACCGCAATGCCATGTTTTCCCTGAATATCAACTGTAATGTCCCCTGAGTCATACCGTGAAAGTGGAGTGTCAGTTCTGCAGCTCAGAACCTAGCTTCAGTCCTGTTAATATATACTGTGTGTGTAAAATGTGCCCGCTAAGCAAGGGGAGCTCCTAGCACTGTACAAAGAGTTAATTGAATAAGAGTGTCTGTGGTAAGCGGCTACATTGAAGCCCTGAATCACTTCCTAAACCGCAGACTGTTCAGAGAAAGCCTTAACCACAAACTCAAGTGGATAAGTGGCTTGCGGTCTAGTTGAAGTGGCGGAGTGCAACAATGTATCCTGCGATCTCGTTAACCAATTAAGGTCAATTGGTGAAGTGCTTCTGCAGTTACTGATCCCGGCAAGCAGTGATACATTGTATGCCGGCTTCTGACCGCAGAACGATTATGGGCCTCATGCAGAGAGCAGCGCAAAAAGTGAAAGCGGCATTAATTGGCGGATTCTGCCTTCAGAAAGGCAGAAACCGGCAAGTTTAAAAAAAAGCGCCATTTTTTTTTCCCCTTCAAATTCGCCGCGCGCCTGGAGAGTTTAAATTCTCTCCAGTTTTTTTCTCTGCCGTATGCAGAGAGCCGCGATCGCCATCTAGTGGCTGTTCGCGGCAAAAAAATGGCGCGATTTTCAACATTTTCCCTCTCCACCAAGCAGCTGGCGCTCCGCGGCCGGTGGAGAGGGAAAAAAAAAAAAACGCGATTTTTTCCCCAGTAGTTTCAACAGCGCTAATAGCGCTGGTTGAAACTCTCCATATGCAGAAAGGCAGTTTTCTGCCCTTTCTGCATATGGACATAAAAACTCTCCAAAAAAGGTAAAATTTTTCCCCCTCTCCAATTCTGCATAGCGCTGCTCTCTGCATGAGGCCCTATAAGTCAAACCGGAAACCACATCACAGAGCCTATTCAATTAAGTAGCGAACTTGTGTTAAGAGGGAGCTAGCACTCTAATTTTTGAACTACAGCTAGTTAGGAATTTATCATACACATACATGTTGTAATACCACCCACTCATATATAAACCATATATGAAAATAAACTGTGTGTTAGGGATTTTAAAATATGAAGACAGGAACTTTTTTCCTGTCAGCCCGGCAGTTAAGCCATTAACATGCACATATGTTAGGGATTAATGAGCTGAGGGATATTCAACTCCGTGCCTCAAAGGACACCTTGCTAAACTGGTGCCCCAGTGTCTAGAGAAGTCCGGAGTTGAAAGCCTCAGAGACCTTAAGGTGTTAGGGCGGACGGAATATAGCAAAGTACTCGATACCGGTGTGAAGTATGGGCTATCAACAAATGGTAGCTGACCCCCAGACTTATAGTCACAAGGTAAGTGGTTGGGTCCCGTATGCTAAGCAGGATAGGTGCCAAGTTAGCGCATGCTCTTAGCAGACCGGGAAGCCCCCCCTGCCAGTTTTATGAGCTGCTGGCAAGTCTGGGATAGGTGGACAAAGTTATTCCAATGGGGGGATTGGCTGTGTAGGTTAAAGATAGGACTCTCAACCCTATAAGAATGTCTGCTGTCCTGTTTTAGTGAGATTCACTTTAGATTCAATTGAGTAACATCTAAAGACTCATCCAAGGTTCGTTCCAGCTTCAGCGGAGTTCCGGAGTGTGAGGGGTTAAAACCATTGCAAAAAAGAAGTGCACCCCTCTTCCAGAATTCGTTTGAACTAAGGATTCCCGAAAGTATCCAGTAAGGACTTAACGAAAAGTTTTCCTTCGGCGGAGATATAGGGGTTGCATTCCGCGCCCCTAGCTAAGGACGGTCGCACGGCTCTATTCGCGCACCACCCCGCACCTGTGCAGGGGTGCCCAGAGACTTTGTTTTGAAGTCATTCATTCCGTGGACATTTTATTTCGTTTCCCCATCCCAGTAAGTGTTTATCAAGTGTAATTGTGAAGAATTGTGTGTTTGCCTTGCTCAATCCAGAATCCCGGTATTAATGTGTTAATAAGACTTGGTCTCCTGTGACACCCCTACTGTCACAATAAGGCTATATGCACTCCACCAGGGCATATGTTTAAGGTGCCTGCAAGTATGCATAGAGTACGTAGTTCAAAATGGAGACAGGATGTTGAGAGGTGTTGGGTGCTAAGTGCACAGGGCAGGGCGAAGTACTGAGTCTGGAGAACAGAGACCCCCTGCGGGGAGGTTCCTCTGGTCTGCCAGACTTTGTGAAGCCTGCCCAGTTGTTGGCAATGGGTTGACTGGGGGAAGCGTCAGAATGTCGGCATGTTTCCCATTGGTCGATTAATATGTCATGCCTACGGAGCGTCCCGAGCCGGACTGATACACCCCATCCTCTGACGTCAGCCAAGAGATGGACCCCTGTTTCTATTGACTAGGGGGATAGGGTTCCCAGGCTCTGATTGGTATTTCCTCCTACCTCCATGCTAAGGATAGCTTAGCGTGTGGTATGTAAGTAGAAGCCCCAGTTAGAGAATGAGATGATTTTGTGGCTTGAGTTGATGAAGCTCGGGCGGGCTTTTCAAAGTTGCTCTGTCCCATATAGCAGAGCAACCGGTTTCGTTTTGAATCTAGAAAAGTCTGCCCGGCAGAGAGTAAGTCAGACGCGAGAACCAAGTTCTCATCTGAGAACGTAGCGATCGCGGTCAGGAGTTCCTGACTAAAACAGTTCCAGGAGTATCGGGACTAGGTCCCGGTCAGGAGTTTCTGTGGAATCTCGGTCTAGGACGTCCGGAACAAGGTTCCGATCAGGGTAAGCCATTGCAAGCAGGCGCCCTGCACATTGGAAAGGCTAAATCTCATACCCCCGACCCCAGTAAGTGTGTATATTTCTGTATTTTGTATTGCTGTGTGTTTCCGAGGTCTTATCCAAATAAACCTAATTTTATCTCACTGCCTTGTTTTACATATTGACTGATAGAAATAAAATTATAATATAAAATATATTAAATAGAAATGTGTTAAGAGACCCGGTCTACAGTGACACTGATATACGCACAAAATAGAAATAGTGGTAAATTCATTATAATGATGAGCATTGATAAAACCAGTCGTTGATCTTGAAGCTGTTATTAGCTAAAGGTGTCGAGAATCGACCAGAAGTGACAGGCAGTGGAGCGCTCCCTGGCACACTAACACAGACAGAACTAGGTTCAATACGTGTACCTGGTTTTAATAGGTGCAGGACATAAAGAGGAGGTACAGTCCTTGCTAAATAGGGGCAGATGGATTATGTGCTGTTTGCCAGGGAGGCCTGCATTGCAGTTTGTTGATGAAACCATGGCAGTGGAGAAGTAACCGCAGAAGAGCAACTTAACTGGCCACATCTAGATAAGCCCGGTGGCAGTACAAGAGGATATTCCAATGGCTACAGGTCAGAGCCTCAACACACACTGGGACTGAGAGGTAGTGATCTTAAAATTATGCCTAGCGAGGGAATAACCTGTGCAGGTTCTAGTTTATATTGCACATTTGTAGCGAACGCTCTACGTTGACACTCACTTCTCTGTCACCGGCACATTGGAGTCGGCTTTATGAGCTACCAGGAAGATGGTCTCCAGGAGGATCTTGGTGGCACTTCCTCCTTTCATGCGGGAGGAGCCACTGATTCCTTCAGGCTGAGAAACGTGAGAGAGGGACGAATAAGTAAAATTCTCTTGGGCAATATAGAGCAATAATCCCGTTTGGGAGACTGGTTTGGGTTTCTAGTAGGGAAACTCTGGTTGATGATGAGCATTGTATTAGTGGCAAATAAATACAGATGTACAGTAGCAGACGTCATTGTTACCACAAAATATTGCATTATAATGCAGAATATTCCAGATTTTTCCATAGGATTCAATGGCAGTGATAACGCAGAATATCACAGAATATCACAGAATATCACAGAATATCCAGCCGTAACGCACCAGTAAAAGGCAATAACCTTTGCTACAGTACACCTGTAAATTTGAAGCAGGCATCTCCAGAGGTGAACCGTGTTAATTTCAGCTCCGGGGACCCCCTGCTCCCCAAGATACTTACATCGGACGGTGATGCCAGTATCTCGCCCACTTCCACTTGACCTTTTGCCTTTGTTTGAGATACTTACTCCCACTGCGGGATTGAGTACAAAGGCTCTCCGAGTGTCATGTAACTTCTGCATGCGGTCGGCCACCTGCTGGAATGTGGAGTGCCAACCTTCAATGTGGTCATTCCTAGAGAGTGACACCAGCCATGAGAAACTCCAACAAGCACCAAGGAAAGCCCAACGTTCTCTCTCGTCTATAGCAGGGGTGCTCAACTCTAGTCCTCAAGACCTCCCAACAGGATATCCCAGCTTCAGCATAGGTGGTTCTCAGTTGAAGTCTGAGCCTCTGATTGACCCACCTGTGCTGAAGCAGGGACTATTTGAGCCACATTTACATGTGTTGAAGCAGGGACTAATTGAGCCACATGTACAGGTGCTGAAGCAGGGCATAATTGGGCCACCTGTGCTGAAGCTGGGATATTACTGAACACCTGACCTGTTGGGGGGGGGGGGGGGGGGGGGGGGGGGGGGGGTGGAGGGTCTTGAGGTCTGGAGTTGAGCATCCCTGGTCCAAAGCTACCGCTGAATCTTCTCTCTGGACCTACCTGGCCATGCTGACTGGATTAAATCCCACCAAGACCGGCAGGAATATGTCCAAGTTCCTCATGCAGAAGTCCAGCTGCCCAGCAATAAAAGGGGCCTGCAAAACAACCAGGGTAGGATCAAACGTCCAAATCACCGACTGAGCATAGAAGGTCCACATTGGGATAACCAAGGACATCGTTGTGATTACACATTACAGATGTAGCGGCATCATTTCTAAGTAAGACACCTACACTACAGGAGACCCCTCCAGCACAGCTCTGTAAATATGGGCCGGTATTGTGAAGTGTCTTCCATCCTGGAGATCTTCTTACAGAGGAGCAATTCTTCGTCAATCTGTCCTGGAGTGCTGCCAACTGTCCCCACCTGCAGAAAACACAACCTCCGTAGTGCACTGAATATCCCCGTCTCCATAGGATTTCATGGTAAGGAATAAGGGATGTAGAATATCACCATGTCTCATGAAGTTTATATACTTCTGTCCTGCTCAGAGGACCTTTCCTCTTGAGAAGGAATACATACAGATGTAACAAACCTTACTGTCTCCAGTGCCACCGCCACATGTGGTCACGCAACCACGGTGGTAAAAGCAGCGGAGGATTAATTCTGCAGGGGCTCCCTAACGGAAGCATGCCCCCCCCCCCGCAGTGTGATCGCGGCAGACCCTGTCTCAGGCGCCATGGACTTTTGCTTCATCGACCGCGGCGCCTTCGGAGCTCAGCACCCGCAAGTACTACCCTTTAAATACTTACTTCAGAGTGTGGATAACTATCATTATATCCTGAATAGTATATCACAATACATCTCAACATATCACACCAGACAGAACAGTATAGCACAATACATCCCAACATATCACACCAGACAGAACAGTATATCACAATACATCCTAATATATCACACCAGACAGAACAGTATATCACAATACATCCCAACATATCATAACAGGTACAGCAGTATATCACAATAATCCCAACATATTGCACCAGGAAGAACCATAAATCACAATACATCCCAACATATCAAACCAGGAAGAAAAGTATATCACAATACATCCAAACAAATCACACCAGATAGAACTGTATATCACAATACATCCTAATATATCACACCAGACAGAACAGTATATCACAAAACATCAACATATCACACCAGGTACAGCAGCATATCACAATACATTGCAACATATCACACCAGATAGAACAGTAAATCAAAATACACCTCAACATATCGCACCAGGAATAACAGTATATCACAATACATCCCAACATATCACACCAGATACAGCAGTATATCACAATAAATCCCAACATATCACACCAGGAAGAACAGTATATCACAATACATCGCAACATATCACCTAGACAGAACAGTATACCACAATGCAACCAGACATATCACACCAGATAGAACAGTAAATCAAAATACACCTCAACATATTGCACCAGGAAGAACCATAAATCACAATACATCCCAACATATCAAACCAGGAAGAAAAGTATATCACAATACATCCAAACAAATCACACCAGATAGAACTGTACATCACAATACATCCCAACATATCGCACCAAAAGAACAGTACATCACAATACATCCCAACATATCGCAACCCAGGAATAAACAGTATATCACATAGACATACATCCCAACATATCACACCAGGTACAGCAGTATATATCACAATACACCTCAACATATCGCACCAGGAATAACATATATCAACATATCATCCCAACATATCGCACCATGTACAGCGTATATCACAATACATCCCACATAATCGCACCAGGAATAACATTACATCACAATACATCCCAACATATCGCACCAGGATAACACAAGTATATTCCACATACATCCGCAACATATCGCACCAGGTTCAGGCAGTATATCACAATACTTCCCCCAACATTCGCCCAGGAATAACAGTATATCACAATACATCCCAACATATCACACCAGATAGGCAGCTACATCAGCAATACACAA
>CM071570.1:61925-72089 GCA_036426205.1 Ascaphus truei
CAACATATTGCACCAGGAAGAACCATAAATCACAATACATCCCAACATATCAAACCAGGAAGAAAAGTATATCACAATACATCCAAACAAATCACACCAGATAGAACTGTACATCACAATACATCCCAACATATCGCACCAAGAAGAACAGTACATCACAATACATCCCAACATATCGCACCAGGAATAACAGTATATCACATAATACCCACACATATCCACCAGGTACGCAGATAATCACAATACCCAACATATCGCACCAGGATAACAGTATATCACAATACAATCCCAACATATCGCACCAGGTACCGCAGTATATCACAATACATCCCAACATATCGCACCAGGAATAACAGTAATCACAAGTACATCCCAACATATCGCCACCAGGGAATAACAGTATATCACAATACATCCCAACATATCACACCAGGTACAGCAGTATATCACAATACATCCCAACATATCGCACCAGGAATAACAGTATATCACAATACATCCCAACATATCGCACCAGGTACAGCAGTATATCACAATACATCCCAACATATCGCACCAGGAATAACAGTACATCACAATACATCCCAACATATCGCACCAGGAATAACAGTATATCACAATACATCCCAACATATCGCACCAGGTACAGCAGTATATCACAATAATCCCAACATATCGCACCAGGAATAACAGTATATCACAATACATCCCAACATATCACACCAGATACAGCAGTACATCACAATACATCCCAACATATCGCACCAGGAATAACAGTATATCACAATACATCCCAACATATCGCACCAGGTACAGCAGTATATCACAATACTTCCCAACATATCACACCAGGTAGAACAGTGAAACCCACTACATCTATACTTATCAGGTAACAGAACCTCAGTCATGCTGCTGCCTCTGCACATTGCTGTGTGCTGATCCCCACAGGGATACCACACCGTCTGCATTCAGCATGCTGCATAATGGCAGTATCAGGGTAACGGAGGTGTTTAATACTCACAGACAAACCACAGGAGATCCCAATAAACACCACCTTCTTCTTCCCCTCGCAGATCTGATCATTGGAAGAAAGGATCCACATTATTATCAGAAGCCAACGGGTGGCCATTAACCCTCTCACTCCGGGGAGCTTTTGAGATCTCAATCTCCACTTAAGATGTCCGGTGTGGAAAGTTCATATAGAAGCGATGTATAAAGGACTCATATGTGGATTGAATCCCAATCAGTGAAGAAAAAAAGGGGAGTATATTGCGCTCTAAATCAACTATATTAAACTACCACAGCCAGGTGCTCAAAGAGATAGAAAAATACAAATATAAATTAGTAACTAGGATCATGAAAAATGCAGCAGGTATATTAATTTGGCTCAAAACAGTAGTGCAAATTTAAAGGAAAAGATGACAGCGCAAAAAACATGTTCCAAAATAGAAAAATATTTTATATGGAATTAAAAGAAACACAAATAAGTGCTACAGTATAACGATACAAAGTTACCAGAGGCTCCTTGTGCATTGTGAAAGCTGCATTCCCCCCCCCCCCCCCCAATGAGCCTCTGGTAACTTTGTATTGTTTTAATTTTATGTTTGCGCTAATGATCGTTCGCTGTTTCAAGACCACGTTGATTACTGTGGCAAAGCAAAGAAGCAAGTATACGTTAGATTTGAGTGCAAATTCCCTTATAACCAACAACCCATGTACCAAAGACTGGAAACTCTCTGCTGGTCCACAAGTCAGGAAAATCTCGAACCATCTCTCCGGATGTGTGTGTCACTGTGTTAGATTTTGTGCTTTGTCTCATTGTGTTTAAAGCTCTTTTGAGAGCCGACCATTACACTGAAATGTACACATGCTGTATCCAGCTTACTGGCAGCAGTGTCCATCTGAGTCAGGATTGGGAACCTCTCATCTTACTGTACATTCAATGTTGCCAAATTAATATCATGTGAAGATTGCCTTGTTACAAGGTATACAGCGCTGGTAAAGAGGAGACCAGTCTATTGAAATATCTACCTTCTCAAGCTCTTCTGTTCCTAGTAGAGGGTTGTCCTCGGATGCCTCCAGCGATGTCACAATGGACCTGCAGATATATGATGTTATCTCCCTTCTGCCTTCTTTCTGGTAAACCTATCTGCCTTCTTTCTGGTAAACTAAGAATGTCCAAAATAACTCCATGTCATGCTGGGTGTCCTGCTCCAGTCCTACTCATTAAAGAGGACCACCATCAGTGTCCTGCTCCAGTAATACTCATTAAAGAGGACCATCCTGAGTGTCCTTCTCCAGTCCTATTCCTTAAAGAGAACCATCCTGATGTTCCTGCTCAGTCCTCTCATTAAAGAGGACCACACCTGAGTGTCCTGCTCCAGTCCTACTCATTAAGAGGACCATCCTGAGTGTCCTGCTCCATTCCTACTATTAAAGAGACCATCCTGATGTCCTTCTAATTCTCCAGTCCTATTCCTTAAAGAGGACCATCCTGAGTGTCCTTCTCCAGTCCTATTCATTAAAGAGGACCATCCTGAGTGTCCTTCTCCAGTCCTATTCCTTAAAGAGGACCATCCTGAGTGTCCTGCTCCAGTCCTACTCATTAAAGAGGACCATCCTGAGTGTCCTTCTCCAGTCCTACTCATTAAAGAGGACCATCCTGATTGTTCTTGTCAAGTCCAACTCATTAAAGAGGACCATTGTGAGTAAGAATTCCCAGGGGTTGGAGATAAAAGGACTGACCTGAAGCCACACGAGGACATGGAGCTAGGTTGGAATTACTGCAGTGAAACAGCTTGTGCAGCGACATAGTATCACTCGGGTTACATGTTATAACAATGGCAACGCCGCTCAGGTTCTGCACGGAGAGGGGAGGCTATCCTGCGGTGAGGGGCTTTATACATCTCATTCCCCACCCCTTTCTATTCCATTATATAAATATTCCCCACATGGCTCGGGGTGCAAGTGGGGTCGAGTCGGAGCAAAGCAGCTTAATGAAAAGAAAAACATGTCGGGAAATCTCACTGTGGTGCCAAAACCTGAAAGGAAGTTTATACACAGGCAACATAGCACCTACAACCCCATACAGAGACAACACAGGGGACTCGGTGTCCGGTCATCTCGGGGGAGTGACCCTTACCTGTCCCCTCCTGAAAGGATGTAGGTATAGCAGGGGGTCTTGTGAAGACCTTTAAGCAGAAGATTGAAAGAATTCTGAAAAACAAATCACATGTTTCCTATGAATGACTCATGTAGCAGCGAAAAGCCTAAGGGAGCCGTTAACCCTTTATGTTATTCCACAGTGCGGCAACAGGCAACAGATTCAATGGCTCTGCTACTGCATTGTACGCTGCGTTTCCCCCGCTGTCATATACACAAATAACGAGTCTCTAACTGTTGGGGATTCCCACAATGGGGTTGAAGAAGTTGTAACCCATATATAATTTAACATTGAACCGATTCTGTTGTGATGATGACTATATATAAATGAAGATGAAGATTTTATAACTGCGGTGTACCAGCGACCTTTCCTCGCTTCGTCTTATGATATACAGCGGCGAGAAAACGTTTGTGAACCACTTCGGATTTTCAGATGTTTCAAACCTAAAATGTTATTAGATCTTAATCTAAGTCCTAATAATATATAAATATGACCTGATCAAACAAGTGACAGAAAAATATGATACTTTTTCAACATTTATTTATCCACAAATGATTCAATAACCACTTGTGAAAAAATATGTGACCCTTTAGGTTTAGAACCTGGTGGCGCCCCCTTTGAGCAGCAATAAATTCAACGAAGCGTTTCCTGTAACTGCCGGTCAGTCTCTCACATCGGGTTTGAGGAGTTTTGGCCCATTCCTCCTTACAGAACTGCTTCAACTCAGGGACATTTGATGGCTTCGTTGCATGGACAGCTCGCTTCAGGTCCTGCCACAATATTTCTATGGGGTTTAGGTCCGGACCTTGACTAGGCCATTCTAAAACGTGGAATCTCTTCTTCTGCAGCCATTCCTTTGTAGATCTGCTTGTATGTTTAGGATCATTGTCTTGCTGCATGACCCACTTTTGCTTCAGCTCACAGATGGATGACATTCTCCTCTAGAATCTTCTCATACAATGCACAATTCCTGGTTGTGTCAATGATGGCAAGCCGTCCAGGTCCTGAGGCAGCAAAGCAGTCCCAAAACATCACACTCCCACCGCCATGTTTGACGGTTGGGATGAGGTTCTTCCACTAGAACGCAGTTTTGGTGTTCGCCAAACATAACGTTTCTCATTAAGGTAAATAAGTTTTACCTTTGACTTATCTGTCCAGAAAACATTGTTCCAGAAGTCTTCTGGATCACCTGTGTACTCTCTGGCGAACTTCAGATGGGCAGCAATATTCGTTTTTAGAGAGCAGTGGTTTCCTCCTGGCTATCCTTCCATGAACACCATTCTTGTTCAGTCTTGCTCTGATAGTTGAGTTATGAAAACACTCATTAGCTAAGGCGAGAGTGGCCTGCAGATCCTTAGATGTTACTATGGGGTTCTTTGTGACTTCCTGCATAATGTGCCGGTTTGTTCTTGGAGAGATTATGGTAGGACGACCGCTCCTGGGAAGAGTGACGGCGGTCTTAAACTTTATCAATTTTGGACTATCTGTCTGACAGTAGATTGGTGGAGCCCCAAATCCTTAGAAATTGTTTTTTTTAACCCTTTCTATGCTGATGAGCATCAATAACTGCTTTTCTGAGGTCCTCAAAGATTTCTTTTGATCGTGACATGACGTGTTTCCACACACCTGTATGGTGAAGACCAAACTCTAAAAGTTTCTGATCTTTATATAGGATGGGTCCTCCCAAACTCACCCCTGAAGATCTACCTACTTATTTAAACACCTGATTCTAATTTTCCCCTTTAATTTAGCTGATAATACCAGGGTTTCACTTAGGTTGCACATACCCTGACTCTTAATAACTCATTGTTTGTTTAATTCATAAACCAATTTGTTTCAAATGATATGGAATTGGTTAATATAAACCTTATTGGATATTTAAGAAAGTACTGGTTTTGATTCAAGAAGGTTATCATGAAAAACTATGGGATTTCCGTCATTATTATTTTGGGTTCACAAACTTTTTTTTGCCACTGAACATAATCCGGCTCTTACCAAAACCAGCGAGTATTGAATGTTTTGACCTTTTTTTTAATTACTATCACTAAAATGACAGACTGTGTGATATTGTGCGGCTGAGGACTTTCGTTTATTTTCCGTACCATGCAGATATGCAGACAGCAAAAACCCTGCGAAATCAGAAAAAGTCAGCAGCTCACAAAATTACAGAAAAACTCGTTTCAAAACAGCTCGAATGCTACGGGCCCCTCACAACGGGTTCTTGGACCGACTGTTATTGTTGAAGCTGCAATATGTTGTGCTCAGATCGGTGTGCTCAGCCTGACGCGCTCAGCCCGATGCGCTGAGCCCGGCGTGTTCAGCCCTGCACGCTCGGCCCGGCATGCTCAGCCCGGCACGCTCAGCCCGACGAGCTGAGCCCGGCGTGTTCAGCCCTGCACGCTCGGCCCGGCGTGCTCAGCCCGGCACGCTCAGCCCGACGCGCTCAGCCCGGCGTGTTCAGCCCTGCAAGCTCGGCCCGGCATGCTCAGCCTGGCACGCTCAGCCCGACGAGCTGAGCCCGGCGTGTTCAGCCCTGCACGCTCGGCCCGGCGTGCTCAGCCCGGCACGCTCAGCACAGCTCCCGATCAGCCCGGCACCTGATCTGACTGGCGTGCTCTGCCCATCGTGCTCAGCCCGGCTGCCCTGTAATACAGGAGTAAAGGGTAATAGACTTACTGCGAGGAGCAATGCCAATCGTCCCGATGTCCCACAGCCGCTTAGTACGATGAGACCGTCATCTGGATTCTATCAAATGAAGTAGACAAAGAGATAATGAGACAATCTGTCTCAAACTAGTGCTACAAAACTGGCAACAACAGGATGATATGTAAAATCTAGATGTATATAATCAGCTTGATTGTATGAAGCAGGGCTAGATCATATCCATATATTGTGCTTTGGTGAGTGTCATATGTATATGGAATGAAAAAAATCCCTTTAGACGACAGGATAAGTCTCTTAGTAATCCAATCAGGGAAAAACATAGCACACATGTGAGGGTGAAGGAGTTAATACGAATGGCGGGTGAATAACTGGATCACACTGACCCTCCCCACTTCACTCTCTCCTAAGGCTAATGTTGTAGATAGCCCCCTCTGTGTACAAGTGGAACGATAATCAAAATGTGAAGAAAATGACAACTCACAGCACTTAGGGAAGATCAAAAGTCCCAGAAGAAAGCGTGCGTCTCCGTGTTGATGTAGAAGCAAGTTGTAGTCCCAAAAGCCAAGCAGCCAGGTAAAGAAGAGCACAGCTAATAAAAACTGGAACCAGTATAAGATGCCGATAAACGAGGATTTAGTATCGTAGGAATCACACCACAACACAAGCAATGAACAGGGGATCATCCTCTTACGCGTTTCACGCTATTAAGGTGCCTTACGTGAAACACGTAAAGGACTGCTCCTGTTCATCTGCTTGTGTTGTGTGTGATTTCCTTACGAGAATAAATCCACTGTTTTATCGGCATCTTATACTGGATCCAGTTTTTATGAGCTGTTTCTCTTCTTTACCTGGCTGCTTGGCTTCTCGGTACTACAACTTGCTTCTATCAAATGAAGTTTTGAATCAGGGAAATAAATTGTCTCTGGGCACCAGTGTGATAGGGAAGGGGTTAACCAGGCTCATCAATAAAGGTCAAGCCCACTTGGTTAACCCTGACCCGTGTGTTAGGGTCTTAGAGTGTCAGCTCTGCGACCCAGGTGTTGAAAATGTATTACTGCAACTGTAAACTAAATTAGCGACAATAAAGATTTATGTGACTTTTGCCTTTACTGGGGTGCTGGGATCGGGAGATTTCTAGGCTGTAAGTTTCAGGGTGGGTTTGTCAGAGAAAGTCTTTACAGAATGTGGCTATGTATCGGGTTTCCAAAGTTATGGGATACCCCAAAATTTGTATCCGGGGATTGCTTGAGATTCTCGGATTCAACCAAGCACATTACTCCGCCAAACTCTGAATCTGGAAGCGTTATTATGACTCACCGCCAGGATCCCTCCTGCAGCATCATCCAGACCAGGTAAATGGGTATGAAGAGGTTAAACAATATCTGCAGCTATACACAGAGTCCCTAGTGTAGCAGGGGTTCCCCAATATAGCAGAGGTACCCAGATACATGCCCAGGTACACTGAGCCTAGTGTAGGGGTTCAGGGGATGCCCCAGCTAGGTTAAAAAGCTGAGCAGGTTTTACAGTGTCTAAAAGTTTTTAAAGTATTTTCTAACGTGTGCCAAGAATGAGGCTAGTGACTGTTGGGAATATACACTCACTCCATCCCTGACACCAGAATAGGAACTTATACCTTTTAGCACACAGTAAACAGGACACAATACTGTATATTTTATTAAATGGTTATAGTTTAATGTGTGTGTATATATATATATATATATATATTGGTAACCTGTAGATGAACTGAGGGATTTTCTAAGTCATGGATTCCAGCCAGCCCAGAGGGCAACATAGCTTGGTGCTTCTGTGTCTATACTGGAAAGCCTCAGGGATGCCACGGTGTTAGAACAGGAGGAGCACTGTAGTTCTGCTTGAGTACCCGCATCCTGGCCAAACACAGGGCTATCCGGCCACCATTTGCCAGAACCCAGACTGTGGAGCCTGGGCAGCGGGTGGGCTCAGTATGTAAAGAGGCAGAGGTGACAGGTTGGCGCATGTCCCTGTTGTAGACTGAAAAAGGTAACGGCTTTTCAATACCGGCAAATCAGTGATTGGCTGGCAGGAGAATTCCCACGCTCTGATAGGCTGTTCAGGTTAGTGAATGAGAGCCTGAAAGCCTTAAGAGAGCTTGCAGCCAATGAGAAGCGCAGATTCCAAGCGCCAAACCAACAGCGGCAAATTCAAAGATGCTCAGAACTGAATAGACGTGAGCCGGCTTCAAGGATTATAAAAGCAGAAAAGTTTCTAAGTCCCGCTTTTGAGAACGTAGCGGTCGCGGCTGGCATTGCAGGCCGAAAACAGTTCCAAGACATTCGTGTGTAACAACCGGTCAATGGAAAGTGCTCTAAAAAGCTGATCTTAAGGAATTTCGTTCCAAAAACAGATTCATTCGTTAGCCCCGTTCCCAGTAAGTGTGTTTAACTTGAATTGTGTAACTTTGTGTGTTTGTCTTCTACGAGAAATAAATTACCGTTTATTTTACCCTCTTGTTTTGCTCAATCAATGATCCCGGTTATAAAAAAAGGTGTTAAGAAACCTGGTCTCCCGTGACAGCCAGATTCTCAAAGCTCCGTTAAGGGACTTCAGTTCCTGTTAACCGACTATAAGTTACCGCCACGTTAAGCTTTAATGTGCTATTAGTGATAATTATGTGCAAAATAGGCGTTGTGTATACAGGCATACCCCGGTTTAAGGACACTCACTTTAAGTACACTCGCGAGTAAGTACATCTCGCTCAATAGGCAAACGGCAGCTCATGCATGCACCTGTCGGCACGTCCTGAACAGCAATACCGGCTCCCTACCTGTACCGAAGCTGTGAGCAAGCGGGGAGACTATAGAGCCTGTTACACATGCGTTATTTACATCAGTTATACACGTATATGACGATTGCAGTACAGTACATGCATCGATAAGTGGGGAAAAGGTAGTGCTTCACTTTAAGTACATTTTCACTTTATATACATGCTCCGGTCCCATTACGTACGTTAATGCGGGGTATGCCTGTACTAGAACCTATCCACCGAGGTCATTAAAGGTTAACAAAGGAACTTAATGAGACATTAATTGTTATAGTCAAAGGTGGCGTTACTCCCACCCAGAAATACACAGGGGGGAGGAGGAGGTAAGACAATGTTGTGCTAACATACCCTGACCTTACGCTAGATATATATCGGCTGTTGATTTTGAATTTAATTAGCTTTGTGACTATGTGTTAACCTCATGGAAAATGTGACACTTTCTATCATATCCCCCTCTTCCTTGTTACCTCTAAGCAGCACATATAAACTGTCACATATATAAAGGGTTAATATGTGCAGCTTAGAGAGGAGAAGGGATAGGGGGATATGAGAGAAACTGATGATAAAGAGGTAACCAGACTCACTAATAAAGGTTAAACCCGTTTGGTTACCTCTGATCCATGTATTGGGGTTTGGGAGTGTCAGCTCTTGAGCCCAGTGATTATTACATGCATTCTGTAACATTGTGCGACAATAAAGAATTTATGTGTCTGTACCTTTCCAGGGGTGCCAGTGCGCAGGGAGTGCCAGCGAGCATGTAGTGCCAGCGCGCAGGGAGTGCCAGCGAGCAGGGAGTGCCAGCGCGCAGGGAGTGCCAGAGAGCAGGGAGTGCCAGCGCACAGGGAGTGCCAGAGAGCAGGGAGTGCCAGCGCGCAGGGAGTACCAGCGCACAGGGAGTGCCAGAGATCAGGGAGTGCCAGCGCGCAGGGAGTGCCAGCGAGCATGGAGTACCAGCGCACAGGGAGTGCCAGCGCGCAGGGAGTGCCAGCGCGCAGGGAGTGCCAGCGAGCAGGGAGTGCCAGGCTCGCTGGCACTCCCTGTGCTCTGGTCACTTCCCTGTGCGCTGGTACTCCATGCTCGCTGGCACGCCCTGCCTACGTCCTCGAGCTGACTTACCCTGCGAGCTGCACTCGTTGACTCGCTGGCTACTCCGCGTGTTCATGTTACCCCTGTGCGCTTGCAAATACCCCCTGCGCCTGTTCTCTGTCAGCCCCTGCGGGCTGGCACTCCCTGACGTGGCACTCCTCGGGCCTGCCGCTGGCACTCCTGTGTGCTGGCACTCCTGTGTGCTGGTCACTCCCTGCTCGCTGCACTCCCTGTGCGCTGCACCTCCCTGCGCTGGTACTCCATGCTCGCTGGCACTCCCCTCGCGCGCTGGCACTCCCTGCGCGCTGGCACTCCCTGCTCCTCTGGCACTCCTGCGCGCTGATGACTCCCGGCTGCGCTGCACTCCCTGCCTCTGGCCTCCACTGTCACTGGCACTCCCCTGCTCGCTGGCAACTCCCTGCGCATGGCACTCCTGCGCGCTGGCCAACCG
>CM071570.1:72204-124000 GCA_036426205.1 Ascaphus truei
TCTCCCAGGTTCCCCTGCTTCACACTCAGTGCCAGTCAGTGTCTTTACTCACTGAGCCGCTCCTTCTCCCAGGTTCCCGCTTCACACTCAGTGCCAGTCAGTGTCTTTACTCACTGAGCCGCTCCCTCTCCCAGGTTCCCCTGCTTCACACTCAGTGCCAGTCAGTGTCTTTACTCTCTGAGCCGCTCCCTCTCCAATTATTATTATCCACAATGTTCCTCAATAAAGTGTAGGAAGCTGCATTTTCACTCTCTCAGTGAAGGCGCGGCCCCCCATTGGGTGGCCGGGGGCACCTTGTCCTTGTGTCAGCTTCCTCTAAACCCCGTCGCCGCCGACATTGCGCTGACAGCACGAAGATTAAACCTGGGATAGTTGTCCCAATGACAAACTGGATTTATCACCAGCGGATGCGATTCACATTTTTACTCCAGGTCTTCACACGTTGGGAACAGTCCCCACAAACATACCCGTGTGACAAACATACCCGTGTGACAAACATACCCGTGTGACAAACATACCCGTGTGACAAACATACCCGTGTGAAACTGGAGTCGCTGCTCCCTGGAGAAACCTTAGACACATAATAAGTGGCTGAAATTAAAATCTTGCTGGGCTATGTCGCTGTGATTTCTTTCCTGGCATTGTCACTGTGACGACTATAACCCCCGTTTTGGATTTGTGTCTCCCATGACTCTATGTTTTCTCCAGTATCGCATCTATACAGACATGTAAACCCCGCTAATGTGGAACCAGGTCACCACAAAGAAGTACTAGCATAGTCCTATTATTAATGCATTTAAAGGACCTAATTCCATGGAGTGTGGAGACAGCAAGGAAAACATATGATGTGTACTCAATAAGTAACATAATCCCCAAAACACGATGAAGTATAACATTTTGGTAACATTCCTAAAACCGTAGGGAAAACACTGCTCCAACGTAGACCTGAACGCGCGCACGTTTAATGGCGTTCACAGTGGTTGTCGTTGTAAGAGATTGTGTCATAAAACAGACACACAGAAGAGCAAGTTGTGCGGCAATGTATAAGACCATTTTTTTATGTGTGTGTGTGTGTGTGTCATTTTCACAAAGACACAAATAATGCTGGGATTGAAGCTAGAGGAGGATGGCGGCCTGTTTGTGATGCTCGTGTGTAAGAGATGTCTTATATTAAACCACTAATATGAGCGTCAGAAATGCGTCAAGATTGTGTATCAAGTTTTTCTTGGCATAAAAGACAAATGCAAGGAGACGCAAACCATACAAAGCATTCTCCTAATAAACAGTAGTGTGATTTGTTCTGTTGCTACAAGCCACTGCTGACCCTTATTATTTTAAGGACATCTTGGACTTTCTCTTTGCCAGTAACAGTCATGCGAGAACCCAATCTTTATAGAACACAATGGGGATATGGGAATACCCTTGGAGTGCTAATGGTGATCTATATGAAACACCTTCAGCAGTGCGGAAATCAGGAGACTTTAACATTGATCATTCAGCTTCATGTTATGTACACTGCTGGTAATTCCCTCTGACAGGATACAGAGCCCGCTCTGGAGAACCAGCTGAAACTCCCTTGCAGGCAGCAGACATGAAATGGGACAAGTAACACTGGAATATGTTAGCCAAAGGACAACCAGCCTACAGCCCAACTCTGGCACCAGCTGCTGCTCACTTGGAATGTAATGTCCAATTTTAGGATTGAAAGGAGCTTCTCCGGCTCCTGGAGCTGGACTGTGATATGTCTCTCCATGGTTCATGAAATACTTAACCGCGATGTCACCGGCATCCAGTTCCCACCAGAGGAAACAAAATGGTGGTTTCAACCTCCCGCGTCACACGGGCCCAAAGGAAGCGGCAAGAAATGACGGCTCATATGATGTAAAACCACAATTTAGTAACAGTGGTATTAATAGTGGTAATTCCAGTATACCAGTAATACCAGCAATTTCAGTACGCCAGTAATACCAGTAATACCAGTAATACCAGTACACAAATAGCTTGGTTCAGCTCTGGGACCCCCTGGTTCCCATTCTATAAAAAATAGGGGGAATGAAATGGGTGGGAACGCTGTTTTGTTATATGAACGTACTTCTCAACCAGCCATTAGAGAACAGCTCCTACTGGGTACGAGGCATCACACCCCCTACTCCCTCCTCTGTTACTGCATGAAACAAAGGACCGGCCCGGCGACCCACCCTCCTTTGGCTCCTACTGTTAAACTACCAGTGCCTCTAGGAAGTTACACGACCGGCACATGTCAAACACTGAGACAATACAGCAAAGTATCAAACAAAAAAAAGTGTGTTTTATAACCATATAAAATGTAAGAATGTGACTAGTAAAGTCAGGTTGTTTACCAGGAAGGGTTTAGCACAAGGGCAGAAGGATGAAATAATGCAACAAAGACACAGAATTCAGTACATTCCATTATAATATGTGCGCAGAGTAACTGTACACACCCCCACATCACAAACTGGTGCCCATATAGGTAGGCACTGTAACAAAGTACAGTACCGTGGCACATCTGCACAAACACACGCCAGGCGAATGTCTCTCTTTGCATCAGGTTTGTTCTAAAATGACCTTGCTACCTGAAACGATTCACATATAACAAGGTAATTTTATGCATGTTCTTCATAATAAGCAAAATACTAGTAAGTACTGTAGATTAGATTTCAATAGTGTTTCTGATGACTTTTATTAATTATTGAATCATTTAATAAATTATTCAGCTACATCCTGCAGTTTGCCGCATCGCCACGAACACCTTGGATTGAGTCTGTTGCATTGGTTTCTTGTTCTCCGTTATTAGTATATTGCAATGAACGATATGCTTGTTAGGTTGAATTCACGTGTTGAACTGCCTGGAAGTAGAATAGTTACAACGTTATCTCGCCTTTTGTACCATATCTGTTGTGATGCTTTATCAGACATCCTTCTTGTCTCGTGTGACTTTTCACAATTGGATTTAAGAACTTCAGAGAACATTTTAATTCCAAAATTAGGCAAAGTAACTCCAAACAAAGCGTTTCCATACACCCATCAGATATCACCAGAGATGGATGTAGAACTGGACAGCAGATAAGAATTATTTGGCCCACTTACTATTGTCCTCTCAGTGATGGCACCTCGGAACCCTGTCAGAGCCATCGGTTTGTCACACTTAGAAGAGACTTGTGTCTATCCCAAGCAGTTTTTCATTCCCTTACTGTACGGGTACTCAAGCTCGCTCGCCCCCCCCCCCTCAACAAGTCAGGTTGTCAGGCTATCCCTGCTTCAGCACTGGTGGCTCAATCAGTCCCTGCTTCAGCACAGGTGGCTCAGAGGTTTAGTCTTTGACCTGTTGGGGGGCGGGGCTTGAGTGCTGGAGTGGAACACACCTGCCTTACTGTATTGGCCTCACTAACTCTGCCGGTTCCATGAATACACCACCCTCCCCTCTCACTCCCGCCCCCCTCCCTCTCACTCCCGCCCCCCTCCCTCCCACTCCCACCGCTTCACACTCAGTGCCAGTCAGTGTCTTTACTCACTGAGCCGCTCCCTCTCCCAGGTTCCCCTGCCTCACACTCAGTGCCAGTCAGTGTCTTTACTCACTGAGCCGCTCCTTCTCCCAGGTTCCCCTGCTTCACACTCAGTGCCAGTCAGTGTCTTTACTCACTGAGCCGCTCCATCTCCCAGGTTCCCCTGCTTCACACTCAGTGCCAGTCAGTGTCTTTACTCACTGAGCCGCTCCTTCTCCCAGGTTCCCCTGCTTCACACTCAGTGCCAGTCAGTGTCTTTTCTCACTGAGCCGCTCCTTCTCCCAGGTTCCCCTGCTTCACACTCAGTGCCAGTCAGTGTCTTTACTCACTGAGCCGCTCCTTCTCCCAGGTTCCCGTGCTTCACACTCAGTGCCAGTCAGTGTCTTTACTCACTGAGCCGCTCCATCTCCCAGGTAGTTATGTGCAGTCAGTAGGACCCAAGTCTTACCTGATAATTTATAATAGTCTCATCTTCTTCCTGGAATATTTCAGCATCACAGTCTCTCAGGAGCTGGACCAGTTGGTTGGGATCTGCTTTATCCAGCTCCCGGGTAATGGGGTTGGACTTCTCACTTATGGGCAGAGTTTCTTCATACCCAGCCAGCTGGAATACATACAGTATGGGGGAGTACGCTCACATGTTATACCGGATCTAGAGCCTATTACAGGGGAGATGTTTCCGAAGGGAATGATGAACATGTAGAGACCTTGTGGATAGAAATAAGCAGTGGAGGTAGAAGTTAAAGAACATGTTTCTAAGGATACGCTATAAACCAGCGGTGCGCAAGGTGGGGGCAGATTTTTCTGTGGGGGGGGGGCGATGGTTGCGAGGTCCGGCGCTCTTCCCCCAAGGCATTTAAATGAAATGCCGGGGGATCGCGTGAGGCCCCTGCAACATCAACTTACCTTGTCTCTGCCGGCATCAGGACTCGTGTCCATGGCAACGCGGCGTCAAATGACACCGCATGGTCATGCGACGTGACGTCACACGCGTCAAATGACGTCGCTGGTCACGTGACATGACCCCACAGCGTCATTTGAAGCCGCGCGCCCCTGCTATAAACCACCAGATATCTGAGATTGAGGAAGCTAAAATACTTTTGCAAATGGCGAAGGCATCAAAACTGGGTCATGTTTGCATAATGGGGGATTTTAATTATCCAGACATAGACTGGGGCAATGAGATTAGCGTTACACCTAAAGGAAACAGGTTTTTGGGGGTGCTTAATTATATGACCCCAACCAGGAGAGGGTCTGTACTGGATTTGGTCACATCAAACAATGTAGAAGTAATAACAAATATTCAAGTCCTGGAACATTTGGGTAACAGTGATCATAACATGGTCTCATTTGAAATAAATAATAAAAAAACAGATTACTTGGGTTCAACAAAGTCCTTAAACTTTAGAAAGGCAGATTTTAATAAACTGAGGTCTAATCTACAAGTAATACATTGGGATGATGTTTTTGCAGAGAAAAATGTAGAAGATAAATGGGCAGTCTTTAAAACATTGTTAGAAAAGCACAGTTATCAGTGTATACCCTTGGATAATAAGTATAAAAGAAATAACTCAAAACCAATGTGCTAAATAAACAGGTAGGGGAGGAAATGGACAAGAAGATACTATTGAACTACGTGTTTGGTTTCCATTTGGTACAAATAAATTGGTACTTAAATATATCACTCCACCTCCATCCTTTCTATTTCATCTGGCTATTCCAATCTGGCTTTCGCCCCAAACACTCCACCGTAACTACCCTGCTAAAAGTTTGCAATGAAATCCAGTGTGGAATGGAACGGGGTCAACTCACTGGTGCAGTATTCCTAGATTTTGCAAAGGCTTTTGATACTGTTGATCATGCTATCCTGCTCAACAAACTCCAGAGCTCTGGAATAGGGAAGCATGCTTTAAACTGGTTTCAGTCCTACCTATCAGGAAGATCCCAACATGTGTCCATCTCTGGCTCTAACTCTAACCCCCTGGATATCACCTGTGGCGTCCCGCAATGCTCTGTTCTGGGGCCCCTAGTCTTCTCAGTGTTCATCAATGATCTTCCCACAGCTTGTTAGGAAGCATCAATACACATGTATGCAGATGACACAATCCTATATGCACACAGCCATAGCCTCTCTGACCTTCAACACATACTTCAGTCTGACTTTTTCAGACTCGAAAACTGGATTTCCCAGAACAAACTGTTTTTAAACACTGACAAGACTGTAACAATGGTGTTTGGGACCAAGACTACATTTTGAAAGCTTCCAGTGACTGAGCTCCAGATTAAAACCATCGCTAACACCACCCTAACTCCTGTTACTAGTTTTAAATACCTGGGCATATGGTTTGACTCCCACTTAACATTCAGAATGCACATTGATACCCTGACAACCAAGACCTATGCCAAACTAGGGGTACTTTACAGGAACAAATCCTCCCTAAGTCTCCTGGTCAGAAAGCGTATCGCACAGCAGATGCTAATGCCAATTATTGACTATAAAGACATAGTATATGGCTCAGCACCTCAAACCCACGTTAGCAAACTTAACACCCTCTACAATTCAATTTGTCGTTTTGTTCTCCGATGCAACTATAACACACATCACTGCGAAATGCTCAAAGAACTAGATTGGTCATCACTCGAGTCTAGGCGCAAAGTTCACCTTTCCTGTCTTGCCTTCAAATTCTTTATGGGCAAGCTACCCAGCTACCTGAACAAGCTCCTCACCCCTACCACATGCAGCACCTATCACCTGAGATCAGACTCCAAAAGACTGTTCATGGTCCCAAGGCTCAACAAAGTATCCGGCCGCTCCTTCTTCTCTTACCATGCACCCCAAAACTGGAACAACCTACCAGAGACTCTCACATCCACCACCAGTCTAAGTTCTTTCAAATCTAAGGCTGTCACACATTTTAATCTGGTCTGTAACTGTTTAATTCGCCCATAATATATATTTTCTTTAACTGTGCATGCCATGTCTTGTATATAATGTATACCCTGCTCATTATGTAACTGTATTTGTAAACATGTATTATTTGTCTTAACTCTGTGCCCAGGACAGACATGAAAACGAGAGGTAACTCTCAATGTATTACTTCCTGGTAAAATATTTTATAAATAAATAAATATTCTCCCCTATCTTTTGGAGTTTTTCATCAAACCCCAGCAGTTCACATGGGGGAGCCATTGCAAGCAAACTTCCATTGACTTCTACTGGAGTTTGTGTGCAATAGTGGCCAGATACGCACTATCACAGTGTAAGGAATAACACTCTTTGTTTTTCTCATTATTCCTCCATTTCTTCAATACTGTATTGGTGAAAATGTGGAGTCTCTGAGAACGGAGGAAAGCTTCTGCATTGGAAGAATAACTAAGAGGTTCTTGGTTGAGAGTCAGGAGATACAATTGGGAGATTAGAAAAACATACAAGGTAGCTATCTGAGATAGAATGAAGAAGAAGGTGGTCACCATTGGGTTTTATATAGGTGGGTGAGGAGGAGGCAGGGGGTAGATTTCTGGGTGGAGAGGAGGCAGGGGGTAGATTTCTGGGTGGAGAGGAGGCAGGAGGTAGATTTCTGGGTGGGAGGAGGCAGTATGTATATTTCTGGGTGGGAGGTGGCAGGGATAGATTTCTAGGTGGGGAGGAGGCAGGAGGTAGATTGCTGTGTGTGGAGGAGGAAGGAGGCACATTTCTGGGTGGGGAGGAGGCATGGGGGGTATTTATGGGTGGGGAGGAAGCAGTCAGTAGATTTCTGGATGCGGAGGAGGCAGGGGGTAGATTTCTGTGTGTGGAGGAGGCAGGAGGCACATTTCTGGGTGGGGAGGAGGCAGGAGGCACATTTCTGGGTGGGGAGGAGGCAAGAGGTAGATTTGAGGGTGAGGAGGAGACAGGAGGCCGATTTCTTAGTTGGGAGGAGTAAGTAGGTATGTTTCTAGTGGGGTGGAGGCAGTAGGTATATTTTTGTGTGAGGAGGAGGCAGGATGTAGATTTCTGGGTGAGAAGGAGGCAGTAGGTAGGTTTCTGGGTGAGGAGGAAGAGAGGTGGTTGGGGGTGATGAGCGTAGGTAGGGTTGATGCGTGAGTAGGAAGAGTAGATTTCTGGGTGAGGAGGGAGCGTGGCTAGTAGGTAGGGTTCTGGTGGGGGGGGAGGCAGACGGTGATTTTTTGGTTGGAGGAGGAAGCAGTAGGTAGGTTTACGGGTGGGGATGAGGCAGTAGGTAGGTTTCTGCGTGAGTAGGAAGGAGGTAGATTTCTGGGTGAGGAGGAGGCAGTAGGTAGGTTTCTGGTGGGGGGGAGGCAGAAGGTAGATTTTTTGGTGAGGAGGAAGCAGGAGGTAGATTTATGGGTGAGGGGGAGGCAGTAGGTAGGTTTCTGGGTGGGGATAAGGCAGTTGGTAGGATTCTGGGTGAGTAGGAAGGAGGTAGATTTCTGGGTGAGTAGGAAGGAGGTAGATTTTGCTTGGTGAGGAGGCAGGAGGTACATTTCTGAGTGAGGAGGAGGAAGGAGGTAGATTTATAGGTGGGGGGGGGGCATATTTCTAGGTGGGGAGGAGGCAGGAAGTACATTTCTGTGTTTGGAGAATATAGCTTTGTGGGTTTGAAGAGTTGAGATCACTATGATTGTGTGATGGTAAACACAGCACTGCAGTACTGTAGATTCTGGTTATTAAAGGCATCTTATACTCACCTCCCATTTTCCTGAATCGGGAGTATCAATGACATGTTTGTACTTCCTGGTACCCCTCATGGTTGGGACCTCAGTCCTCTTCATCGAGCACTGCAGAGAAAGAGAAATCCAGTCGTGTTATGCAGAACAAACATGGAATGAAGAAACCCAGAATCAATCGCATCATTGTACATTGTACATTTCTCCAGAACACTCTTCATCGCCAACATTTTCTCCGCCCCCTCATCTTATTCCGGGATACGGAACGGATAAACAACAGCTCCATCCAATAGCTTTAGATGAACCAGCATCTCTCTTACAGCATTGCAGTGTTTACACCTTGTACAGGCGTTCATGCAACGTCACATGAATACTTCATTGGCACTTTTCTGTAGACTAGACTAGACTAGACTTTATGTAGACCAGGGGAGGCCTACTCCAGTCCTCAAGGGCCACCAACAGGTCAGGTTTTCAGGATGTTCCTGCTTCAGCACATGTGGCTCAATCAGTGGCTCAGTCATTGACACACCATCCAGTGAGGCCGCTTCCCATATTAGAGAAGATTTAATTGACATTCATTGGAATGGATCTGACCTCTTCTCCGGCATGGGAAGCAGTCTCTCACAGTGTGACGCAGGTCTCCCAGTGACACTGACAGGGACCTGGTAACTTTGCTCCAGAAGACGTGTTACAGACCATTCACTTACTCACTAACGCATTGTGTGGTGTAACGACACTTAGTAACGGGGCTCTTGTTTGTCTCTCAGTTCTTCTCTTCTCTCTATCTCTCTTTGTGATACTTACAGCTCTTTATGTCTGTCTGTCACAGCTGTCTCAGGGCCTCTCACTGCTCCTGGAGCTGCCTCTCTTCTCTGGTTGTCTCTCACAGCTGTCTCTGTGCCGCTCACAGCTATCTCAGGGCCACTCACACCTGTCTCAGTGTCAGTCTTGCAGCCTCTGTTATCTCAGTTATCTCAGTGCCTCTCACTGCTCATGGAGCTGTCTCTCTCTCCTCTGGCTGTCTCCCTGTGTGACCTCTCTGCAGTCTCACAGCCTCTCTGTTATCTCAGTGCCTCTCAGTTCTCCTGGGGCTGTCTCTCTCCACCGGCTGTCTCTATGTGCGAGCTCTCTGCAGTCTCACAGCCTCTCAGGACCTCTTGTTTGTCACATTGTTATCAGATTACCTTTGTAATGATTAAACTAGTTGGTTAAACTTCAGACTCTCTCTGTCAGTCTGTCTCTGCAGCTCTGTGTTCACCTTCCAGGAAAAGTACCCCCCACTGCAGGACATTACCACGGACACGTCACAAATGTCACGTTCACACCGCAGGACATTACCACGGACACGACACCAGTGTCACGGCCCCCACCGCAGAACATTACCACAGACACATCACCAGTGTCACGTTCCCACCACAGGATATTACTACGGTGTCCAGTGTCACGTTTCCACCACAGGACATTACCACGGACAATTCACCAGTGTCACGCCCCCACCATAGATCATTACCACAGACACGTCACCAGTGTCACGTTCCCACCACAGGACATTACCACGGTGTCCAGTGTCATGTTCCCACCACAGGACATTACCACGGACAATTCACCAGTGTCACGCTCCCACCGCAGGTCATTACCACAGACACGTCACCAGTGTCACACCCCCACTGCAGAACATTACCACGGCTGTCACCAGTGTCATGTTCCCACCACAGGACATTACCACGGACAATTCACCAGTGTCACCCCCCCACCGCATGTCATTACCACGGACACATCACCAGTGTCACGTTCCCACCACAGGACATTACCACGGACACGTCACCAGTGTCACGTTCCCAATGCAGGCCATTACCACGGACACATCACTAATGTCATGTTCCCCCCGGAGGACATTGCCACAGACACATCACCAGTGTCACGTTCCCACCACAGTACATTACCACAGACACATCACCAGGGTCATGTTCCCACCCCAGGATATTACCATGGGCACGTTACAAGTGTCAGGTTCCCACCCCAGGCCATTACCACGGAAACATCACCAGTGTCATGTTCCCACCGCAGGACATTGCCACAGACACATCACCAGGGTCATGTTCCCACCCCAGGATATTACCATGGGCACGTTACAAGTGTCACGTTCCCACCCCAGGCCATTACCACAGAAACATCACCAGTGTCACGTTCCCATCGCAGGACATTGCCACAGAAACGTCACAAGTGTCACGTTCCTACCTCAGAACATTACCACAGATACATCACCAGTGTCATTTTCCTATCGTGGGACACGTCACTGGTGTCACGTTCCCACCACAGTGATCTGTGATCACTTTCCAGGAAAAGTACCCCCCACTGCAGGACATTACCACGGACACGTCACCAGTGTCACGTTCACACCGCAGGACATTACCACAGTGTCCAGTGTCACGTTCCCACCACAGGACATTACCACGGACACATCACCAATATATTGGCGTTCATCATGTGAGTAGGAATCTTCACTGTCTTAGATTCGGATCTGATTGCTAGAAAACGCTGCGCAATCAGGTGTGCCTCTCATCTGTATTTCAGACGTGCATCTGTCTATTCCAAAGACACATCCCATCTGGAACATTTTCAACGGAGCCCAGTTATCATCTTTAAGATCAGAGACTATCTGATAAAAGTCAATTGTGTTTGTCTGCCAAGCACCAAGCTTGGGATAGAGCGCAACGTGCATAAAGGCAATACTTGTGGGGGGGGGGGGGCATCCATCCACCTCTTTGCTACCTCCCTTCCCCCCCTTTTTTTTCTCTTCCTTCCCTTCCCTGCTCTTTGGCTCGCTGTCCCCAGTGTCATCCAAACTCCTACCTACAGTATTATTTATTATTGTTTTTTCTGTTTTCAATGTTGTGTTGTCACTTTGTGTTGAATTCATTCTGTACATTCATAGTGTGATTGATATAGTGGCAGCCGACCCTTTCACTTGCAGAGGATCGCAGCGCAGCAGGCTGCCAGCGGAGGAGCGCAGGAACACAGCGCTACTGCAGGGCAGACACCGGAAGGAGGGGCGTTTAACATCACAGCACCTGGGCATGCTCCTCCCGGTACCTCCGAAGCCCCAGCGCGTGCACACAGGCTGGCTGCGCATATCTTCTCGCCCGCGCACAGCTATTTCGACCTCCCGCGCTCAGTGTCTGCCGGCTCGTGCACACCAGGTTTTGACGCACGCCGCATGTGCCCCCCCCTAGATAATCTTTCGCCCCCTAGTTTGAGCACCACTGCCCTAGACCACAATCTATTGTAACGCCTTTTACGCAGACCACAAGGGATGGGGATGAGACGGATAATTAGGCAGGAATTAACCACGCCTTATCCTTATCACTCTTACCCTGACGAAGTGTAATCCCTTACGCGAAACGGACCGGCGCTTTTAGATGACGTCACTCTTTTGATGTCGGTGGTGGCGACCCGCTGTTTCAGGAGCTCTGGTGTACCAAATACACACACCATGCTGAACTGGTTGTATAAAGCGCTGATTTATATATACCCTCTTTACACCTTATTCCCCCTGAGTTTATATAATGGTAGGCTTCATGAATGCCTCATGTACACATATTATGCTATATTGATATAACTCTCTGACTTGTACCCTGTTGCAATGTCTGACGGGCTGGAGCAGTAAGAGCAAGCATAGGGATCAGGCTGTTCACAGGGTGTGTTTCTATATGTATACACCAGCAGACCAGCCTTTACACTGTGCTTTCCCTAGATGGATGTGTAACATACTATCTATGACTGCACATTTTGTTGCTAACTGCCTAATGCAAGCAGACACCTTAATAGCATGTGTATATGTTCTGGGTAGTGTTGCAATTTATATGCCTTGCTACACTGTGTTAACCCTTTGATTACTGGGTGTAGCCATCTACACACTGACAGTGTGATTTAAGGTAATCAGCGCATTTTCTACCTTATCAGTAGGAGCTCCATCTGAGGCACCTTACGTATATGCTTTCTGGACATATTACTATGCCTCATATCACACATATTCAGGGGTTCCTTCTCCCCTGAATGTCAGGTGCCCCTAGTGGACTTTAGAGGAGCCTTATACCCTCTCGGAAACATCGGGTTAGCACCACCTAATTTTAATATGTTCACACATTTACCCTATACCTCCATGTGTGTATTCCCTATTACATGCCAATAAACATTTTTTGTTTTGCGTCTTTTGGCTCTTTAGGCTACTAGCTTGGGTTTATATTCTGTCCCACCTAATGTTGTCTCCATAGAGTGCAATTGTGGGTTTCTTTTTCTAGCTAGGATTCTTATCCTGACTAGTTTTCTGTGCTAATGTATATTTATTCCCTATGCACCATGGGTTTTTATGTTATTAGAAGTAATTATGCAGAGCGATAAGCATTTCTCATGTTTGTACCCAGGAATTAACCTCAGCCAGGAACTGTTCATGGGACAGGGAAACGGTCCGAGGACAAATACAGTATGACACAGGGATATGCAGGACCCTCAGTTAACACCCAGGCATGGCAGAAAACTAGGCTGTTGATGAAAATGAAGGAACTATCTAAATATATAAAAGTCAACTCTGTCCCTCTTGCAGTTGCCTGCATATATAAGCAGCACTAAGTTGGCCCCACGTTTTTTCTCTTGAGTGATTGTTACACAGGAAAGTTGTAGGAATGTTGATTGAAGGTATGAAAATAGTGACAAGAGACGGAGAATGGAGGTTATGTAAGAATGGAGGTTATGTATAGGAAAGATAAGGAATAGAAAGTTGAAACAATAGGACAAGTTGCAGGGATGGGTTTCTTTTGGTTAAAGTATTATTAGTAAGTGTCAGAAAGTCAATCAAAGAGAGATAAAGACAGAAAATATAATTTTTCCAATTTAATTTTAAGACATGCAACCCAAATTATTTGTGTCAGATTGACAGATTATGAGTGTATATTGATTTGCATTAATAATATTTTCCCGTCTGGATTGAAAAGTTTAAGGAGTTTTATGTATTGTGAAATTTCAGCAAGGAAAATATTAGTAGTTATAAGGTTTTTTTTTCTCTCAGAATGTTTTATTAGCTTTTCAGGCATGAATATGGTAAAAAAGGTTGATTGTATGAATAATCCCTGTGTGTGTGTTTGTAAGAACCTGAGTGAATTCTATCCATGTGAAAGTTTTATGTGAATTGAATAATAGGAATGTCGGTTTATTATATGTATACAAAATTACTATCCAGGAACTTGCAAGTGTTTCTAAATTACGAATATAATTAATTGCTCAAGTTGAAGTTTGATCTTCAAAGGTGTACACTCCCAATATAATATAAACTAATTAACACTGGCAGAGGAGAGTTTGGGTGCCCGTGGAGAGAAAGGAGGACAAAGAAAAGGACAAATTCGGAAAAGATCATTTGATCTTTACCATTTTTTTATATACTGTAATCAGTCCGGTCACTGGAAAAATAAGGATGCTTATCGTACTGGCCAGGCGATTTGTTTCCTTAACCAGAAATTACATTATTTCCCTCTATATTTCCACAGGCACAATCAGGTGAACACGTTACACAGAAATAACGGGCAGTATTTTCAAATTAGTTTTAAAAAGGTTTGTTATAATATGGGGAAAAAGAAGGACATTTTTATTAATTTAGTTTGCAGGATCAAACTGTTTTGTTTTCTTATTTATTGGCATAGGTGAGAAGTATGTGTTTTCTTGTTATTTTTGTAAAAGTTGGTTGGATGTGTATGAGAGAAGTGTGAAATTCTGTTTGTTTTGTGTCTGTGTTCTGTGTCCTGTTTGTGTGTAACTAGTAAATACTAGTCAGTGTGACGTCAGTAGCGCGACCAACATACAGGTGTTTGGTCTCTCTCTGATAAACTTGGTGTTCGGTATAAGTTACAGATAACTACGATGTGGGCCATAAGTGGATCCCACTAGCTAGAGTGAGGGCTATGGTAGCGTCACTTGTTCTGCCGCCATCACCAGCCAGCGTATGTACATGCCAAGTGTAACAGGGGAGTTATCCATGTTCAGGAAATGTGCCTCTAATCCAGCAGTGTGGTGGTTAAACTGCTGGTAGTCAATTAACCAACACCACCTGGCTGATTAGTTTTCTTAGAAAAGCCTGTCCTTGAAACAGGAAGTGAGATTGTTCCTGAGTATCACAAGTTGTGGGACTGACCATAGGAACAGATAGATGTCTTGAGCCTACCAGAAGAAAACTGCACGCTGCTTGCAAGACACAGGGGAAAGCACTTCTGAACCTGAATGCTGATATAGCCTGAGGAAAAGGCAGCAACCCAGGAACAAAGAAGACTTTCCCACCAAGTACAAGAAAACAGATACGACTTTCCTTTATAAGACTTTGTATCTGCACATATCAAGATATATGTTTGGGGCTGGGAGACATGCTTATCTAAAGGGAGTTGTGGACTACATAGGTTTCACTAGAAACACTCCCAAGTGGAACAGAAGCTTTGTTTGACCCCTTATTTGAATATGTTTGGATGATTTTCTTATGTTAAAGGAACAGGCGTAATAAAAGCCTTAATTAATTTCACCTTAACAAGTTTCCCTTGCATACCTCTGCACATGTCCTCCTACACCAAGTACTCAGTGTCTCCATCAAGAGGGAGCTTGGTAATTGTTATATACAGCAGTGATTTTCAGGTGCGGTAATCTCAAACTGCATGCAGTGATTATTCGGCATGCATACAGAGTATTATCTCTGCCAACCGGTGTATGGCTCTGATTACTGAAAGCCACACTCAACTAGTTTGAAGTTTCAGTTTACCAAATGATATGATATACTGGTAGTAGCAGCAAATAAGTGGTCTACGGTTTGTCTGTATGGCATATTTTGATTGCTTCTCTAAATAAGGTATAGCTACAACCATATACAACCCAAGCAGCTGATTTCATATTACACCACAGAGCGCCTGTACATCTGTACATCTCCAGCTTCTAGCCTCTATATATATATATATATAGTCAAATAGAACAGTTTGCACTCCTTAGGTGCTGATAGGCTGTAGGTGCTTGCCCCATATGGATAATATAGACATACGTTACCGTTCCAAGGTCTGGTAAAGCAAGAGACAACACTCAATTGTAGAAAACTTCACAAAGTGTATTGGTGAAATAGTGGCACATCAAGAAACCCAACGTTTCGGTCCTCCAAAATGGGACCTTCCTGAGGGGGATACAAAGGGAGAGTGACAGACAAACCACATATATATACACATCAAGACACTAACAATCAATTAGCATCAACCAATAACCATCAACCAATTCAAATAATTGCACACAGCAAGTTCCACGACATCCCCTGGCGACGGACCAGTTGCCGGAGGGTTGGTGGTGCAACGATCACAAGAAAGGCAGAGGCCCGGCATCATATGCTTCATAACCGTGAGTCCCTTTAGCTCAACATGATTAGTGCGCAGAGCTGAGCCAGTTCCTGGGAGAGACTTTTACATGCATTTACTGGAAGTTTGTCGTGACCTGCTTTAAACATTTGATTACTTATTTACATTCAGCCACTGCTTTACTTCTGAGGCACATGGTGGGTTAACATTTTGTGTCATAAAAGGCATCGGCCCTGGAAGGACAATCTGGTGGGGATCGAATTTGCGTGACTTTTCAACTGTAGTTTATTTTTTTACTTTTTGCTTGTTTTAACTTGTATTAATAAAGAAATGTTTTTACTTACACAAGACCTGCACAACTCCAGTCCTTGAGGGCCGAAAACAGCCCCGGTTTTCAGGATAAAACCGGGCCTTTTTGCGGCCCTCGAGGACTGGAGTTGTGCAGGCCTGACATACTGTTCTGTACACCATCCTACTGTAAATGTTTTGACTTTCTGTACATAAATGTTTTCACTAGCAGTACACTATACACCTGTTAATGTTTTGAATTGCTGTACACTTTAAATGTTTTTAAATTGTATTTGTAAATACATGCTTTTGTACTTACTCCAATAAAAGAAAATGTTGATTTGTTTTAAATTGTCTCCTTTTATACTGTAACAAAATACAGTGTTTCTAGAACATACAGTACTGTCCAGGCATACTGTACCGTATACCGTAGGAATGCTCAGTACATCACAAGAGTATTAAAACAATACATGCTGTACGGGTATAGAATACACATATGTTCTGGAATACATGTAGAATAAATGCATACTTTTTATTTTTCGGGTTTATTATACAGTATATATAAAAAAAGTATTGTATATGGTCTGAAAACAACAGCATACTGTACTGTTTCAGGTTTTCTATGAAGCTCTCAGGTACAGTATTCTATCCTAATCAATAACAACGGCCACTAAACTGTAGACTCCGGTACGTGGTTTTTTAAATCCGATTCAGCAATGTGCAGGCATTGTTACACAAAGCGATATTATTAATCGAAATCCCTCCATTAGCCGTTTTCCGCATGAGATGACAAAGTTTTCTTTTCTGAGGAAAAACAAAAGTACAAGTTTTACTGTAATGGTCAGTCAGTTCCCTGTAGATGTGATGACATGCATATGCGTTTCAAGAAGGTTTCAATGCGCATGCGCCTAGCTTTCCCCCAATTGTGCAGTATCTACTGTAGAAGCTGCTCAGCCAATGATATTGCTTACAGGAGAATCGCTTGACTGTGCATTGATATTGATATTCCAAAAACAGAATAAAATACGGCAACATTACTCACCATAGACTTTGCCAATCAGCTGGCGCCGAGCCACTGCCAGTCCCGTATTCTTGATTATACACGTAGTTGACAGGTGCCAGCGGATGAGGCTGGAAATCGCATTGGTACATGCAAGCTTGCTGGAATCTGTACACAAAATCCGGATCAGGCTGCAGGTATCCGGGCGGGGACAGACAGCAAGGGTTGCCGGTCACCAGACCGTTATTGGATGCTGGTGCTGTCGCTGGCGCAGTCGCTGGCGCATTGCTTGCCAGCGACTTATGTTTCTTAGTTGGTTTTAACATGACCTTTCGCCTTTTGAAGTCTCCATGATCATAGATACGGGAAAAATCTGGTGATACACACCAATACCCTCCAATAACACCGGGATCAATACAAAAAACACGGATCGATACATAACTTTTTCCTTATTGCACGCTTCCACACATGAGCATGTGGTGAAAATTTGTAAAAGTCATAGTTTTTGATAAAATACTGATAAATTTGACCAACTGTTGCCATCTTATCATCTGTTGCATTAATCACAGCCCATATTAAATAAGCGTACGTTCTGTCGGGTTTTTGGAACACGGACTGCGGTGGTGCACTCATGTCGGGACTCGCAGGACAATAAAACACCACACCTTGTGCATGTATTTTTTAATATGAAAAGCCTAAATTGGTACCAAGGCCAATTTACAATAGACCACTGTCGTATTTTTTTAAACACCTGCAAGTCGACACATTACTGAAGCGCATGCGCATTACAATTCATGAATATCTGCCACCTGGCGGATACGCGAAGAATTGCAACCAATTAAATCCGAACCATTATGAATAAACACATCAAGAAACACATCAACCGCGGGTGACGCCGGCATGAATGCAACATGAATGCGGTATGAATGCGGCATGAACATGGTGAAGTCGGTGAAACGCGTGGCATTCGGAAAAAAATCCCCGAAAAAATTCGGAGATGTTGGAGAATAAAAGGGGCCGCGGCTGTACTCGTCCACCATCCTTGCAGCATCGACATGGGTTTTTGGTTTGTGGTCAAAGACCCTTGCCCTCATGTCCGAGGGAAGCTGCTGCAGTAGCTGCTCCTGGAACATTAAGACCAGCAGTGTGTGGAACTTGGTGATCCCGAAACCCTTCACCCACTGAGTGGCAAATCCATGCAAGCACCATAATCCACATAGGATTCCCGGGGATTTTTCTCCCCAGTCCTAAACTTGCCCCAGTAGGCTTCTGGGGTGAGGGCATACTGTGTGAGCAGCATACTATTTACATGACCGTAGTCATCGGCATCCACGAGTGTGGAATACCCTGCCCAGTCCGCTTGGCTTTACCAGATAACAATGTATGCAGTCTCAGCACCATGTCCCGACGTGGGACCCTGTACAGGAGACACTGTGTTTCAAAGTCATTGAGAAAGGCATCTATCTCATCTGTGCCATCCACGAACTTGCTGAAGCTGTGGTGGTCCACCCGGGGAATGTCCTGTTCCCCGTTGGCAAGGTGGGAGCGTGGGGCTTTACCATGCACTGCGGCCAGTGTCTGTATCCGCTCCTCTGTGGTAGCCTTTTCTCCCCATGCGGTCAGGAGCGCAGTGAGCTCAGTGGTGGTAAGTCCAGTAGTCGCAGTGACTACCTCCTCCGCACCCGCTGGCGCCACGCCACTATTATTCAGGTGGTCACTTGCTCCCTCCCCATGTCCTTGCAGCTCCGGAGCTTGATCGACCTCATGCACTCCGGGCTGATTGGTGTCCGCTGCCACAGCAGCTACGGGGCTAAGTCCCTCCATGGGAGCCATTCTGGCTTTGTGATTCTCCAAGTCCTCCTCCAGTTGTAGCTTTGACCAACCGGCTGTCGGTAATCCATAGCCCTCACATCTCTACACGATACGAGCTCAGTCCCAGGATCGGAACCTCCCTGAGTGGAGACTCATGGTATGATGTTAGCACAGGTGTATGGGCAAATGACAAGGTGTAATATCTCGTGCTCTTTTGAAGCGTGTGTAAGTTACTACTTGTCTGGGGAGCTCGCAATCTACGAGTTTCCCCCACTATGTTATAGAATCCCGCAGGAGACTATACCATAGGCTCAGTCAGCGTCCAACTGCTGTCACCAATTAATATAAGCCTGTCACTGTAGACCAGGTCTTACCAACAAATAATACCGGGATTCTGGACTGAGCACACAAGATGAGTAAAATAAATTGTAATTTATTTCCTTTTAAGACAAACACACAATACTTCACAATTACAGTCAATATACACTTACTGGGATGGGTAAATGATATATAATGTCCACAGAACGAATCAAAGTCTCTGGGCACCCCTGCACGCATGCAAGTGGGTGCGCGGTTTGAGTCCTGTGACAGTCCTTGGCTAGGGGCGCAACTTGCCAGCCCTATATCTCCGCCAAAAGGAAATCTTTCGTAAAGTCCTTACAGGATTAGTTCGGGAATACTTAGCTCAAACGAATTCTGGAAGAGGGGTGCGATCCTTGGTTACGATGTAGGTTAACCCCTCATACTCTGGAACCGCTGACGCTAAACATTAGACATTTCTTGGTTGATCTTAGGTGAAACTGTCTGGGCTGCAGGCATTTTTATAAGGTTATGGGTCCTATACCTTACACCCAATCCTTTCGTGGGAATAATTTTCCCCACCTATCCCCGACTTGCCAGTACCTTACAAAGAGGGCAGAAATTGCTTCCCTCTTTGCACAGAGCATGTGCTAATCTCACACCTGAGCTGCTTAGCATACTGGGCCCAACCCCTTACCTGGTGACAGTAAGTCTGGGGTTTGGCTACCAAGTGTGAAGTGCCCATACTTCCCACCGGTATCGGGTAATTAACAATATCCTGGCTTTTCAACTCCGAACTTCTCATAGACACTGGGGCACCACCTCAGCAGGGTGCCTTTTGAAGTTCGGAGATGAGAAATCCCTTAGCTCATTCATCCATTACATATGGGCATGTTAATGGATTCAGGACAGGAAAGGTTTCCTGCCTGTACATTTTAAAACACAATAAAATACATTTTATTTATTAATGTATGTTCTGCTTGTGCTTCAATTATAAACTTTATATGTATGTTTATGGTTTCTTTTTACCTAGCTGCACTCCAAAAATTAGAGTGCTAGCTCTTTCCTAATGCAGGTTATCCACTTAATTGAACGGGCTGTTTGATGTGGATTGAGTTTTGACCTATAATCGGTCTGGGTTACAAGCCGGCACACAATGTATCCGTGCTGGCTTTGATCAGTAACCGCAGACACACGCCAACAATTCCAGCTTAAGTGGTTTACGAGCCCGGTGGAATCATTTTGACAAGAAGGCACTTCAGCCTGACCGCAAACCACCTATCCAATTGTCTTTGCGGTTTAGAGGTCTACGGCTTAGGAAGTGCTCGATATTCTTCAAAGCGGCCACCCATTCATAGGCACGCTTCTTCACTTAGCGCTTGTTTCAGCGCTTGCGGCTCACCCTTGTGTCGCAAACACAGTTAGAATATTTTCATTCATTCAGTGTAACTGCAGATATTTTCCCAGCTGCAAACCAGGGACAAAAATTATTGTGCAGGGGAAAACATAATATGATGGGGACATTACAGTTTAACCCGTTCAGTCCCAACAGGGATTAGGGTTAACCAGCCCGGCATAATACCTTTATTATTGGCCTGGTTAATCCCCTCCGGCCACATGGACTTCATCATTGAGCTACCCAGATCTAAAGGGATGGACACCATACTGGTGGTCGTGGATCGTTTTTCTAAACAGGCGCACTTCATTCCACTCAAAGGTTTGCCCAGTGCTCCAAAAATTGTTGGAGGTCTTCATTAAAGAGATCTTCAGACTCCATGGTACTCTGCAAGTCATAGTCTCTGACTGAGGCTCACAATTAATTTCCAGATTCTGGAGGGCCTTCTGCCAAAGACTGGGCATTTCTCTGCATCTCTCATCTGGGTATCACCCACAAACCAATGGTCAAATGGAAAGGACCAATCAGTCCTTGGAACAGTTCATCTGCTGTTTTATTTCTGATGTCCAGGACAATTGGGCGGATCTTCTCCCATGGGTGGAGTTTTCGCATAACAATCTACGGAACGAATCTACCTAACAATCTCCTTTCTTCACTAATGATGGGTTCCACCCCTCAGCTCTCCCTTACACAGTCTCCAGATCCGGGGTTCCGCTGCCGAGGACAGAATCCAGTACCTCCAGGATTCCTGGGAAAAGATTCAAGGGAATCTGAGACACGCCGTCGCTATACAAAAGAGACAAGCCGACCGTCACCGTCGGGAAACTCCCACTTACACTCCTGGACAAAAGGTCTGGCTGTCAATGAAGAATATTTGACTAAAGGTCTTTTCACCCAAACTGACACCTAGGTTCATCGGACCTTTCGTCATTACGGAGAGGGTCAACCCTGTTGCCTACCGGCTTAAACTGCCGGCAACTATGAAGATCCCTTCAATATTCCACATATCACTCCTTACACCCTTTTTTTCAGGATCCTCAATACCATTTGGGACTTGCCCCCCAGCCTATTCTCATGGAGGGTCAACAGGAGTTGAGAGTTGCAAGCTATTCTCGATTCAAGGGTATCAAGATGAAGACTACAGTACCTCATCATGTGAAGGGTTTCGGTCCTGAGGAACGTAAGTGGATTCCCTGAGGACAGATACACGCCTCCAGACTGATTCGGTCCTTTCACACACAAATTCCCTTTGAAGCCATCTATGGGCGCAGGAGATCTCCCCTATAGAGGGTACTGTCGGGATCGAGGCTAGACACTCCGTCCCTCTGACCCGTTACGTAACAGTACTGCGGCGCGCGCAGACTCCGGTCTGCGTTGTGCGCGTCCCTACCTAATAAAATAACCGCAGAGGGATGCCTCTGGCACATAACACGGCTGTGCTCACGCTGGCGACGCACGTGCTCCTCCTATGTGCACACGCAGCACGGAAGCTGATCCCAAGAAAAGTACAGCTGTCTCTCACCTGCAGCAAATCTCTCTTCCTCCTATTGGCTCATAGCTATGTCTGAGTCACTCCACTGCTGCCTCCCTGGTGGTTTCCCACCTTCTTCATTTACCCTATCTGTTCCTGTGCAAGTTGCTGAGCATACACTGATGTTTGTGGCTGTGTTCACTGCTTCCTGTGTTTTTGCCTGTTTTTTGTGCCTTTCTGACCTGTGTTGTGACCTCCGGCTCGTACTTTGGAATGTCTCTTGTGTACCCTCGGACTTCGACATGTTATTGGACCCCTACACTCTCCTCAATTCGACCACATTTCACAGATATCAACTACTCTTCTCTCTCCAACCCCGACCACGGCAAGTTTCACGACCTACCCGAACTCTCCTACCTGACCCGGCTACACGACTCTGACTCTGCACTCTGGACTGGTCCCATTGCTGTAGGGCGTTGGTTATACATCCCCACCAAAAGCCCGCGGTCTAGTCCTGTTTGTGTGTGGAGCGCATGACAAGAGATGTGCGGGGGTGGGGCATTGTTTATTGTAATTGTCGCAGTTTCCTTAATAAAGCTTTGCCCGGTTTATCCACCCCCAGGTAAGTTGTGAAGCAGGGTTTTTGAGAGTTGGGGAGGGAGAGTGGCTCGAGAGGTGGGTAACTCGTGTAAAGTGCCCGGCCTGATTCCTCGGTAACTACACCCAGGATTGGCCATTTGATACATTGCAGGCTGAGTAGTCAAACAATGCAAAGTTCCCTGATACATGATAACATTTAGAGGCAAGTGCTCAGTTTTTATTGAACTCACCACACGGGTAGTACCACTAATTAAAAAACCCCATGTACCTGAGGCGCTTCCTTTACCTGGGGTTACCTTAGCAAAAACAGATGCAGCCACCGGTATTAGCACTCTTTCCTGGGAAACTCTGGGGCAGTCTCACAGTAAATGCCTCAACATTTGGGTGAGATTCTTAATGGCTCACTCAGTTTGAATGGGACTGTGGGACCCCCGCTGTGTTAATCCGATGGGCCATCAAGAATCTCACAGAAATCTTGGGGCATTTTCTGTGAGACTGCCCTGATATCCCCAGATGTCCCAGGTAATGTGTTCTAATACTGGTGGATGCATCTGTACCTCCATCACTCTGTAATAGGGTAATATATGTCAATTGGGGCAAAAAGAGATGTGGTGGATGGAGTCTGTGAGGAGAAGACATGCCGGAGGCGGAGATCGGGGAAGGGAAAGGACGCAGATAGCACAATATCTCTGGTTATAATGCAGAATATCACAGACTTTTGGGTGTAAAATATCACTAATACTGTATACCCTAAAATATTCCACCTAAAGTATAGAATGTGCACACTTTTTCTCACTTCGAAATTTTTGAAATGCACCGTTTTTTTTTCTGTGATTTCGCTAACACTAAAATGTCCTGGAAAATAAATTTAATTTATATTATTTTTTTTTTAACTGATTGAACTTTCAAAAAAAAATAATAATATATATAGAATATAGGTACTAAATAAAAAAAGAAATAGTGACCCTGTTACATCTGTACCTGACTCATCATTATATTATGTGTGTAATAAGACAGGTTCTCCATTGCCCAATGTCTGTACGTCTCTTTTCTTACACAGGATCTCCTTTTTGTTGTCCCTGCTCCCCATAAAGTTACACAGCGTGCAGATACCACCAATATCCCCTATGAAATCCCATCTCCCCCGATCCGGTGTAGCGGGACAAAGACCCTGTAATTAGGTTGAGAGCGAGCCTGTAATTACTGAACCTGTACTGATTGGTACAGTTTTTCATTGGACTTGTTGTAACTTTGTGATGCCCAAGGGACGTGAGAGAAGGAAACCAACCCCACTAATTATAATGTTACAACCAACCCCACTAATTATAATGTTACAACCAACCCCACTAATTATAATGTTACAACCAACCCCACTAATTATAATGTTACAACCAACCCCACTAATTATAATGTTACAGTGTCCTCTGAGTACCAGGTTCCCAGCTGCTACCTGAGATATACACATATATATACATGGGACATACCGAGAGGGCAAGCATAGGACTGGGGCTACAGCACTGATTGTTGGTGGAAGGCGTCCATTATAACTATATTTATATAGGTACTTATAACTATACATGTGAATGAGATCCAGCTATAAGCAGCTCAAGCAGAGACAGTGAGATATTTCATTGTTAGCATCTAACTGACGGTGAAAGATTTGCTATTTTCTATAGGAGCTCAGAGACAGTCTATAATTCAGCTTTTTTAGGCAGCCTGAGACGGGTATTAAGCCTCAGGTAGGGAGAGGCTGGCATGAGATATAGGCAGCCTGAGAACAGGATTAAGCAGCTCAGGTAGAGAGGGCTGGCGGATGTGAGATAATAGGCACCTGAAACAGGCAATTAAGCAGCTCAGGTAGAAGAGAGGCTGCAGTGAGATATAGGCAGCCTGAGAAAAGGCATTAAGCGCTCAGGTAGGGAGAGGCTGGCGGAGTGAGATATAGGCAGATGCGAAAGGCATTAGCAGCTCAGTAGGGAGGGGCTGTAGGAGATATATGCAAGCCTGGAAACAGGCATTAAGCATCTCAGGTAGAGAGAGGCTGGCAGTGAGATATATGCAGCCTGAGAACAGGCCTTAAGCAGCTCAGTAGGAGAGGGCTGGCAGTGAGATATAGAGCCTGAGAACAGGCATAAGCAGCTCAGGTGGGAGGGGCTGGCATGTAGATATAGGCAGCTGCAGAACAGCATTAAGAGCCGGTAGAGAGAGGCTGGCAGTGAGATATAGGCAGCCTGAGAACACGCATTAAGCAGCTCAGGTAGATGAGAGGCTGGCAGTGAGATATAGGTAGCCTGAGAACAGGCATTTAGCAGCTCAGGTAGAGAGAGGCTGGCAGTGAGAAATAGGCAGCCTGAGAACAGGTATTAAGCAGCTCAGGTAGAGAGAGGCTGGCAGTGAGTTATAGGAGCCTGAGAACAGGCATTATAGCAGCTCAGGTAGAGAGGGGCTGGCAGTGAGATATAGGGAGCCTGAGAACAGCGGAGCATTTAAGCCGCTCAGTAGGGAGAGGCTGGCAGTGAGAATAGCAGCCTGAGAACAGGTAATTAAGCAGCTCGGGTAAGAGAGAGCTGGCGAGTGAGATATAGGCAGCCTGAGAACAGGCATTAAGCAGCTCAGGTAGGAGAGGCTGGCAGTGATGATAGGCAGCCTGAGAAGGCATTAAGCAGCTCAGTAGTAGAGAGAGGCTGGCAGTGAGATATAGGCAGCCTGAGAACAGGCATATTAAGCAGCTCAGGTAGAGAGGGGCTGGCAGTGAGATATAGGCAGCCTGAGAACAGGCATTAACGCATAGTGTAGAGAGGGGCTGGCAGTGAGATATAGGCAGCCTGAGAACAGGCATTAAGCAGCTCAGGTAGAGAAGGGGCTGGCAGTGAGTGAGATATAGGCAGCCTGAGAACAGCATTAAGCAGCTCAGGTAGAGAGAGGCTGGCAGTGAGTAGGCAGCCTGAGAACAGGCATTAAGCAGCTCAGGTTAGAGGAGGGCTGGCAGTGAGTTATAGGCAGCCTGAGAACAGCATAAGCAGCTCAGGTAGAGATAGGGGCTGGCAGTGGTATATTAGGCAGCCTGAGAACAGGCATTAAGTAGACTCAGGTAGAGAGAGGCTGGCAGGGATACAGGCAGCCTGAGATCAGGCATTAAGAGATCAGGTAGATAGAGGACTGGCAGTGAGTAATAGCAGCTGAGAACAGGTATTAAGCAGCTCAGGTAGAGAGGGGGCGGCAGTGAGATATAGAGCAGCCTGAGAACAGGCGTTTAAGCAGCTAGGTAGGGAGAGGCTTGGCAGGTGTGATATAGGCAGCCTGAGAACAGGCATTAAGCAAGCTCAGTAGGGGAGATGCGGCAGCGAGATATAGGCAGCCTGAGAACAGGTATTAAGCAGATCCAGGTAGGGAGGGCTGGCAGTGAGATATAGGCAGCCTGAAACAGGTATTAAGCAGCTCAGGTAGGGAGAGGCTGGCAGTGAGATATAGGCAGCCTGAGAACAGTTATTAAGAAGCTCATTTAGAGAAAGGCTAGGAGTGAGATATAGGCAGCCTGAGAACAGGTATTAAGCAGCTCAGGTAGAGAGAGTCTGGCAGTGAGTTACATGCAGCCTGAGAACAGGTATTAAGCAGCTCAGGTAGAGAGAGTCTGGCAGTGAGTTATAGGCAGCCTGAGAACAGACAGTAAGCAGCTCAGGTAGAGAGAGGCTGGCAGTGAGATATAGGCAGCCTGAGAACAGGCATTAAGCAGCTCAGGTAGAGAGAGTTTGGCAGTGAGATATAGGCAGCCTGAGAAAGGCATTAAGCAGCTCAGGTAGAGAGAGGCTGGAGTGAGATATAAGAAGCCTGAGAACAGGCATTAAGCAGCTCAGTAGGATTAGAGAGAGTCTGGCTGAGATGAAGGTATAGCAGCCTGAAGAACAGGCTTAAGCGCTCAGGTAGAGAGAGGCTGGCAGTGAGATATAGGCAGCCTGAGAACGGCATTAGCAGTCAGGTTAGGGAGAGGCTGGCAGTGAGATATAGGCAGCCGAGAAAGGCATTAAGCAGCTCAGGTAGGGAGGGGCTGGCGGAGTGAGACATAGCAGCCTGAGAACAGGCATTAAGCAGCTCAGATAGAGAGAGGGCTGGCAGTGGAGACATAGGCAGCCTGAGAACAGACTTAAGCAGCTCAGGTAGAGAGAGGATGGCAGTGAGCATAGGCAGCCTGAGAACAGGTATAAGTAAGAGCTCAGGTAGGGAGAGGCTGGCAGGAGATATAGGCAGCCTGAGAACAGGTATTAAGAAGTCGGGTTAGGGAGGGCTGGCAGTGAGATATAGGCAGCCTGAGAACAGGCATAAGCAGCTCAGGTAGAAGAGGGCTGGCAGTGAGATATAGGCAGCCTAGAACAGGTATTAAGCAGACTCAGTAGGGAGAGGCTGGCAGTGAGATATAGGCAGCCTGAGAACAGGCATTAAGCAGCTCATGTAGAGAGAGTCTGGCAGTGAGATATACAGTAGGCAGCATGAGAACAGGCATTAAGCAGCTCGGTAGAGAGAGGCTGGCAGTGAGTATAGGCAGCCTGAGAAATAGGGAGAAGGATAGCAGGTTATAGGGAGAGGCTGGCAGTGAGATATAGGCAGCCTGAGAACAGGCATTAAGCAGCTCAGGTAGAGAGAGTCTGGCAGTGAGATATACAGTAGGCAGCCTGAGAACAGGTATTAAGCAACTCAGGTAGAGAGAGGCTGGCAGTGAGATATAGGCAGCCTGAGAACAGGTATTAAGCAGCTCAGGTAGGGAGGGGCTGGCAGTGAGATATACAGTAGGCAGCCTGAGAACAGGTATTAAGCAACTCAGGTAGAGAGAGGCTGGCAGTGAGGTATAGGCAGCCTGAGAACAGGCATTAAGCAGCTCAGGTAGGGAGGGGCTGGCAGTGAGATATAGGCAGCCTGAGAAAAGGTATTAAGCAGCTCAGGTAGAGAGAGGCTGGCAGTGAGTTATAGGCAGCCTGAGAACAGGTATTAAGCAGCTCAGGTAGGGAGCGGCTGGCAGTGAGTTATAGGCAGTGTGAGAACAGGTATTAAGCAGCTCAGGTAGAGAGAGGCTGGCAGTGAGATATAGGCAGCTCACCTGGAGACAGAGCTTTGCTTTAAGACGCCCAGATTACCAACACCTGGATAAAGGGAACACGCTGAGAATCAACTGGCTTCTGGCTTCCTGCGTCCGATAACGCAAAGGAAACAAATCTGTGTGAGTAATGCAAGTACATCCGCTGATATCTGACTTAGGGTCGTTAACTGTGTAATAACCAGACTTTAATATAACCAGATTTGTTTCTTCTATAACTCTGGCAATGAGTCACCCAAAGAGCTCACACACTAATTGTGGTGCCTGATGCACAGGGAGATAAAGTGACTTGTCCAAGGTTACAAGGACCTTACACTTGGATTTAAACCAGATGCACCCACTTCAAAGGCTGTGTTATTACCATTACTACTCCTTCAGCCCATATCAGATTAGGGCCATATTACTAATAAGTGTTATGCCATGAGTCCCGTTCTAGCTCCGGGAGACACTTTAACACTATTCCCATGAATAGGTGACAAGGTGTCATCTTACACCACAAGGTTACACAGTTACATAGTTACACTGTTACACAGTTACATAGTTACACATTTACATAGTTACATAGTTAAACAGTTACATAGTTACACAGTTACATAGTTACAGATTTACACAGTTACATAGTTACATAGCTAAACAGTTACATAGTTAAACAGCTACATAGTTACACAGTGACATAGTTACACAGGCTCGGGTGAAATACGACATATATCAATCAAGTTCAACCTATGCTAAATTTAGACACCGTTATTCTATATTTACAATATTTTGATCTAAAGGAAGCAAATACAAAACCCAAGTGAAGGTTCCTTATAGCGTAGCAGCGCTTAGTAAATATGCCCCCAAAGTGCCGCAGATGATAGCTTTCCCCCCTCTCCCCTATCAGTGCTGCGTGACATGGGGAAGGGGGCTTAGCTTTAAAATCTCTCCTAGAATTATTAATATAGATTATTAAGTATTATTAAGAATATATTAATATATATTAATGATATTGAGGTTTTCATTTGCTTTTGCACAAGTGCCATCACACTAACAAAGCTGCAGGAAACTGAGAGGTAACAGCCCCTTTGTGAGGGGAACTCATGAGAAGCCCGAGAGTGACACGTCTTTTATTAACTTCAGCAGGGAACTTCAGGGAGTAATTACAGCATTATTCTGAGTGGGGCTGGCATAGAAACTGGGGGATACATGCTATATCTGCCTTTAGGGGGCAGTTATGGGGCATTGCTGCTATAATGACTTACCCCCTTGCTGGGATAAACATCTATTGCCACCTTACAGCACCGGTGCAAGTACAATTGCCCAAATAGGGATCTATTTACTGAAGCTGCAAAAGCAGAGTCTCTCTGTTACTTTATTTGTGCTGGGATGCAGTAAGAAATACATTATTGTTATTATTATTACTATTTCTGGAATAAATAAAGATGCAGCCATCCTTTGCATCATTTATCAGAATAAGAATAAAGTCTCAGTAATATATTTAGGAGTTTTATACATTTAGGATCAAAACTCTATTTACTAATGTCTCCCGGCTGCAAAAGGTGGGCAAAAACAGAGAACAAAACAGCAATTTCTATCAGAAAAAAGGAAAAGGAATCCCATTGGAAGCTATGAGAGATTTTGCAGATAAATATAGCACACAGATTTAGTGCAGACTTTGTCCCAGTTTTGCAGCTTGGAGACATTATTAAATATCCCCATAGGATATAAAATACCTGCTGCTTATCCTAACGTGGGATCTAATGTACTAGCAAATTACCATTAACATCATTCTATGTAGCGATTTAGAGCTATTTGGGGAATTTAACTGTGTCAAAAAACTCCTTATTGTCACTGGTGGAATAACCCTATTATCTGTGTCACCACATGTAAGACTAAGTATGTGAGTAACTGCTGTGTCTCTTACATGCAGTGAGATTACTGGCAGTGATAGTATAACAGCTTCTCTTTGCCTGGGACACAGGACTAATAAGAGGAAGGTCCCAGTTACACACAGAAGACACAGCAGAGAAAGGGATTATAACAAGGGCTGCAGCCCCCATCCCTACTATAGGGGACAGAGAGAGGTGTTTGTGTACGTGAATGGGTAAAGTAGCTTCAGTCCAAGTTTTCCCCCTTTCATTGAATTAAACTGACCCTTTTCCCTCCTGTACAGAAACAGAACGTGAGAGCGTTGTACTGAGGAAATCAGGGGAGATACAGGCTCTCTGCTCTGCAATGTATTTCTCTGCTGTAGCTTCTGGGATATGTCTGTGCTCATGCAGGTTACAGAGATGTTATTTCTGTAATTAATGCCACTAGTTTCACTTGATAGGTGACAGTTTGGCAGAAACATGTATATGTGTTGTGTGTTGGAGTAGAGTCAGCAATTTATCTTCAAATTATCCTCAGGATGGAAATAATAATAATAATAATAATAATAATAATAATAATAATAATAATGTTCTTCTTCTATCAGCTGGTTCTAGTACAACGTGCTGCTTCTGCCCTGGTCACTGACCCATCCTACTGTCCTGCACTGGAAGGACACTGTGTGCAGGAATAGTTTGATCCTAACTGAAAGGACCCAACACCAGTCTCCATGAGGAGGTTCCTCCAGCTTCTGATGCTGCTCTTCTCCCTGGGTGAGGGGCAACCACAACAGGGCTGCTGGCTCCAGGGCATGAATATGGAGTCCTTCTCCCAACCTGGGGATGTCCTCATTGGGGGGGTGTTTGTTGTCCACTCTGGCTTTGACATCCCACAGCTGTCCTTCCAGGACCCGCCTCAGCCAGTCTCCTGTAAGAGGTGAGTACATGGGGCTCTATGGGGGTAATGTCATTTAATTATCCAATAGAAAGTGTCCGGATATAACGTCTAATTGTCTGTAATGCAAATGCATAGAACCTGTGCTCCTCCGTTTAGGAGAATGCAGCAGGTAGAAAGATTGGCCTTATAACAAATATACAATTCCAGCACAATTCCTCCCAAATTGTCTTGCAATGTATTAGTGATATTTCTACATTTAGAGCCGAAGACTAATAATAAAGGAGACATTTAGTTGTCTCATTGTCTGTAACAGAAAAGAAGGACAGTGGTCTCCTCATATTACAGACGTACAAATGGTAAAATACTTCTCCCCCACAGTTGCTGCACAAATAGAGGTTTTATAAGATACAGGAAACAGAAAAGACACATAACTGAAATATCACATAGCGACTTCCTGACCCCGTATATATAGACTGATGTATCCATTTTCATTGCAAAAGAAGGCAACCCCAATTGAGTTATTTGAATTGAATGCGGTACTGGATAGACCGGTACTGGGACCCCCACCCAAAGAAGGGACAGTGGGTCGCGAAACGCGTTGTGTTTTGTGTGTGAAGGATTATCCTGGTGACCCTGTTCTATCACTAGCACATTCACCTCTCTGCATTTCACGCGGGAGTTTATTTTTCTGCGCTCCTCCCTGTGTGCTGGTTCCCCTCTTAGGGTATAGATGTGTAGAACGCCAGTGCATCAGATTAAACAAGTCCTTTGAAGATTTAAGCGTTGTCACGGTAGCTAGTAACAGGGTATAAAACACACCAAAATATCTGGGTTGAATTGAACACGACTTAGATATAATAAATATAGTTTATTCCTTAAAGAATGTGAACACACAAGTTATACAAATAACAGACAAGAATTAGCACTTACTTAAGGGTTGGAAAATGAAGCCATCAGGATACAGGATTGGCAATTCATTCAGCAATACAGGTTCAAATGAAGACATCACGAAAAGACATGAAAGACACTGAGTATAGAGCTTATACTCGTTTATATGGAGTTCCACTCCTATACTTTGGCATTGAGTGCAATTCATTGGAGAACAATTATCTGCACCCAATCCCTCCTTGCCACCTCACTTGAGGGGCACCGTAATACCTGCCCACTGGGTGGATATTATTCAAATCAGGGGCTTATTTCCCTATCCCCCCTCCCACAAGCCTGGCGTCTGAATTTCTGCTTTGGCCAAGAAACCCTTTGTGCCAGGGTGTGAAACACAATACTTATCAGGAAGTACCCACGTCCTGCTTTCTTTTGTGATAGCATACACAAGCAGGGTGGGGGAGTCTTTGATCAGGGGTTTATTGTATATCACTTGTCTTTCCCCCTGAGCATTAACATACCATATGGGCTGTGGGTTTTTCTACCAGATCCAAAATACAATACACTCTTTAATATCTACACATATTAAAATAATCCGTTCTGTGGGTCTGAGCGGGCTGAAATGTGCCACAATGTTTTTACATTTGCCCATACTCTGTCTGGTTGATCGAAGAGGGCTGGAAATGGCCATGCTGTCATGCCGGAACAGTGACTACATGTGACCCATATCCCAACCCTCTGGTCCTCACAGAACCGGAGATATAGGCTTACACTTTTTACCCTTTTCGGACTTAGCCGTTTTAAAGCTACGCGGCTTTCCCCATTGGAATCAATATGGCCGGCGCCGCCATAGGATTCAAGGGGACCTCCGCTCCCATTAGAATAAATGGTGCGACCCTCGTGGTGAGCGTGACCCTTTACGGGGGTCCCTCATTCTCGGACCCGGTGATGGTCGTGTGTGGGGGTTCCTAGGGTCTAGGGGCAAAAAGAATTTTATTTCTGGTTGCCCTAGATCCTAAGTTTCCCACGCCAATTGTCGTTGAACTTGAACTAATTTGATCAAAGGTCTTTTTCAGATATTGTATCCGCTTCTGCGGTCTGCAGTTTGGATGGCTGCCAACCCGTTCCTGGAGGTCAGCGTCGAGGAATCCCCATTGAAATTAATGACTCCATTGACTTACAATGGGGAACCGCTGCTCCTCCTTTCGGGCGCCACCTGCAGGTCTTCTGGTGAAAATGGACCGAAATCGCAAGTTTCCCCATAGGATCGCATTGAGCTGCAATGGCGACCTATGGAGAGCTGCAAAATGGAGCCTGCAATGGCGGGAAAATGGAACAAAGGGCTATAATCACTCCTTAACTATTAACCCTTTCCCTCCCACATCAATCCCAGTGTATGTGTTGGTGCAAACACTGGAATGGGGACAAAACACATTTACAAGGGAATATACATTTGGATGCTGAAGCAGGGTAAAAACACATTACTGGACCGCTGTCCAGTTAACCCCTTGCTTTCCAAGTGAGAGCAGGGGGTGGCCAAATGGGGTGTAACCCCTTTAATACCGGATAAAGGGGAAGGGCAGTGGGAACAGCGCTAATGCTAATAATATATAAAAATTAGTGACAATTAAGCAACTAACATACTAGGTATAAACACTCAAATATTAGAGTGGAGGCAGCCAGGAGAAAAGATAGGTCACACAAACCAATGTACACAATAAAAACACATAAACCGGCGCCTCAAAAAAATGAAAAATAATAGCCTGACCGAATAAAGTCCAATACAGCTGGGATGAGTTCCAAGGAAGTATCTTCAATGTAGTCTCAGACAAACAAACATATAAGACGACAACATAGAAGAAAAAAAGAGAAAAAGATCATAGTGCAACTAAAAACAAAAAATCACTGATAAGGTATGCAGGAAATGATAGCAATTTAATACAATGAATTGATATAAAAACAACAAACACTTGATTGTTGAGCAAGAGACACTTATAAAGCAATGGCATCCAGTGGGGCTAAAATTAAAACCCTACTTACAGCAAGGCTGATACACATGAGCCTGTAGCACAATGTTACTATCCACTCTGAAGTCTGGGAGAGAGGTAGCACAGCTCTGCCTCTGGAAGCTCCAAACTGCAGAGAAGCACTGCTCCTGAGGCTCCACACTGCCGGAGAACAACACTGTCCACACGCCCACAGCTCAGCACATGAGCAGGAAGCAGACCAGGCAACAGCCTGTGAACAGGCCGGCGTCATTTTGGCCGGGATGAAACGGGCAACTGCTGCAACAGCTCCCGGGTTCGGCACAGGGAAAATTGTGCAGGTAATGGGTCCCAGGTCCTCGTGGAGAAACTCGGCTCCATTCAAACAAGGTAAACCACCCTCCTCCCGCAACCCCTGTTCCCACCCCCACTCAGAAAGAGCTCCGGCGCTAACTATTGAAAGCGCCCAAGGCGCGGAAAAACCGTCCGAAAACGGCGGAAGATAACCGCGCGCTGCCCGCAGCTGTTTTTAAACTGCGGCGGCAGCCGGTTTAGATTTAAGCTGGCCGAGACTGTACAAAAAACAAGGTAAAATCCTCTATTAACTTTAATGCAGGATTCTCCGCTTTTGCTAAAAGAAATCTCTGCTTTTCCTCTCCCATTAAAATCAATGGGCTCCGCCGCTATAGGCTTTCAATGGAGCAACTCCGCCATTGAAGTCAATGGGCTCCGCCGCTATAAGCTTTCAATGGAGCAACTCCGCCATTGAAGTCTATAGGAAAACCACAATTTTTTTACATTTGCCCATACTCCGTCTGGTTGATCGGAAAGGGCTGGAAATGGCCATGCAGTCATGCCGGAACAGTGACTACATGCGACCCAAATCCCAACCCTCTGGTCCTCACAGAACCGGAGATATGGGCTTACACTATTTACCCTTTCGGACATAGCCGTTTTAAAGCTACGCGGCTTTCCCGCCATCAATATGGCCGGCGCCGCCATAGGATTCAAAGGGACCTCCGCTCCCATTAGAATCAATGGCACGACCCTCGTGGCGAGCGTGACCCTTTACGGGGGTCCCTCATTCTCGGACCCAGTGATGGTCGTGTGTGGAGTTTCCTAGGGTCTAGGGGCAAAAAGAGTTTTATTTCTGGTTGCCCTAGAACCTAAGTTTCCCACGCCAATTGTCGTTGAACTTGAACTAATGTGATCAAAGCTCTTTTTCATTTATTGTATCCGCTTCTGCGGTCTGCGGTTTGGATGGCTGCCAACCCGTTCCTGGAGATCGGCATCGAGGAATCCCCATTGAAATTAATGGCTCCAATGACTTACAATGGGGAACCGCCGCTCCTCCTCTCGGGCGCCACCTGCAGGTCTTCTGGTGAAAATGGACCGAAATCGCAAGTTTCCCCATAGGATCGCATTGAGCTGCAATGGCGACCTATGGAGAGCTGCAAAATAGAGCCTGCAAAGGCGGTAAAATGGAACAAAGGGCTATAATCACTCCTTGACTATTAACCCTTTCCCTCCCGCATCAATCCCAGTGTATGTGTTGGTGCAAACACTGGAATGGGGACAAAACACATTTACAGGGGAATACACATTTGGATGCTGAAGCAGAGTAAAAACACATTACTGGACCGCTGTCCAGTTAACCCCTTGCTTTCCAAAGTGAGAGCAGGGGGTGGCCAAAGCGTCGGCAATAGAACAACTCCCAATAAGCTGTATTGTACAATAAAGTACCCTAATAGGGTTTGAGGGACCAGCACTTAATGCCACAGGCACCAATGAATAATGGTACAACCATTGTCCCATACAGTGAGAATAAAGGGTATGGCAACCCCCAAATATAACTCACTTTTTGAATTCCAGGATCCAGGGAAGTATTCCACAGCAGGGATTAGTAGCGTGTAGTCCGCCAGTGTGAGGAGCAGGAACAGGTATAAAAAAGGCAGTGCACTGCCTAGAAAAACAGGAGGAGGCTCACGGAAGCAAAATAAAAAGCATTTATTTAATTAAAAGAACAGACAAAGGTCCCCCATAGCTACAGGAGGTATCCACCTACGCGTTTTGGGCTCTATGCCCTTTCTCAAGGTGTTGTGAAAGCTGTAGCTATGGGGGACCCTTGTCTGTTCTTTTAATGAAACAAATGCCTGTTTTTGATTCCGTGAGCCTCCTCCTTTTTTCTAGGCAGTGCACTGCCTTTTTTCTACCTGTTCCCCTTTTAGGGGCCTATTCTATAAGCCTTCATTGAAATAATTGCTGTGCCGCCAGATTTCTGAGCGTTGGTATCACGGTATTCAGAAAGCCTCGAATACCTGCGATAGAAAAATGCCCCAAACTGGCGAGTAGCCAGCGACGTGATGTTCGCCCGCCTCTCTCAAAAGGGCTCACCCGGCGACCTACTGCGATCTGGCCAGCGCATATATCTCCACCGATCGCTAGATTTTAATGTAACGGTGTTTTCCCTGGGCCCTTCTGATCCTGACCCCTATGTGAGAAAACTGCCCCAGTTACATGTCTGTGTGATGTGGTACACCTGCTGGCAACAGGACTCCTGAGTCTCCCTCGGGTTGGTAATGGGGATTTCACCATGACAGGCATCTGAGGTAGTGTGCTGAGTTCTACTCACGGTCGGTACAGCGCCTCCATCCCATCCAGATCCCCACGATAGCAGGGAGGAGTTTCTGGAAGGGAACCCCTGGGTGCACCTTCTCCCTGAGTAACTTCACTCACAGGCAAAAAGGGTCTTTTCATGGGCATCTTTATTAGTATGTTGTGTGGCTGACTGCCCATCACAGCGGCTGACACTTAGCCGCACATCTTGTAGTTGTACTCCATTTGCAAGGTTCCTCCTGACTCTTTAATCATGTGGTCTTTCCACCTCTCCCCTAAGGGAGACCACCAGCTGTGCCAGAGCCCTGGACACAGTGTGTACTCAGCTTGTCACTGCAGACCTTTAACTCAGGATCACCTGTCACACCCTTGACTGACCCTTGACACACACTTTAGGAAGTGGTGTGGAATATATATAGGTTCCAGAAAGACCCACCTCTGTGTCAATAACAGGGGACACAGAGCATGCTGTCATTTCCTTTGCTACTATCTTACACATCACAGGGGTTGAGGGCAAACCTCCATGATGACTACTGGCAACCCTGCCCTTTTTAACAGGAGTTACTTCTCAGTAAGAGAGAGATTTGTACACCAATTTTACACATGGCTACATTAATATAAACGTTAATATTAGTATAGGTGAGCAGGGGGTCTCCGGAGCAGAACTGCATTGATTTCAGGTCCTGGGAACACTGCTTCCCAAGATACAGGCCACGTTATGGGGTGCCGGTATCTGCTATGCATTTAAATGTCTTGCATCATGTTCCCGTGAGACTTAAATGCATAGGAGATACTGCCACCCCATATCAGGGCCTATATCATGAGAAGCAGGGGGTCCCCGGACCTCAAATCAACGCGGTTCTTCTCCAGAGACCTCTGCTCACATACACTAGAATTAACATTTTTATTATAACAGCTTCATTACCTTAGCGGCTAGACTCTAAGGCAACAACCCTACTACCCACCTCCTCTACCCCCAACAACCCCTTCCCCCAACACATACAGTACAGTAATGGGTAAAATGACAATTATCTACATATGGATAATATCCAGCATAAATAATGTAAATAAAACGTTCTACTTATCCCTGCCATCATGAAGGGTGTCCTCATCAGCTTACTCCAGGTCCATGTCCTCTGATGCCAGCAAGAGTAAATGAAAAAATACAATCTAATGGCCCCTAACACCTTAATCAACACATAGCGATTAATAACCGTTATAGTAATAAAGGGTTACTGTATGTGTGCGTATGTGTGGGGGGGGGGGGTTGGTGGTTTGTTTGGGGTAGAGGAGGTGGGTAGTAGAGTTATTGTGTTTTTGAATGTTTATTGTGGATAGCGAGGATGGGTGAAGTTGGTATGTGGCCCTTGGTGGGTGTTTATACCTACCGGTTGGGTAGGGAGGGGAGGGCGGTTAACCGCAAAGGTAGTAAAGGGGTTAACTCCAACTGCAATCCCCCGCAAGGCCTAAACACCCACCAAGGGCCAAATACCACAATACCACCTTCACCCAACTCCGCTAAACACAATAAATATGGTACTGGTAGTTAACCCCTTCATTGCCTTAGCGGCCAGCCGCTTACACTGGCGACACACTTTATTCGAGCTTGGCTAGTCCCACGAATTCGGGTATACCCGGGTGTATTGAGGTTTGTGACTGTTTTCTGCCCGAGTACATTGAGTTATTTTCCAAGCAGGGATTGAAGCATTTTATTCCCGCTGGCTGCAATACTGCACAGTATATATATATAAACTGCATTACAATTCATGAATTTATGCCATCTGGAAGACACGCGAAGCATTGCAGCCTATTAAATCCTAATCATTATCATTTAACAGATCAGCCGCCCATCAGCCAGGCATGAACCCAGGCTGGGAAGGCAAATGCAACGGGGCTTGTCAGAGGTTAGGAGTGGCGCATTCCAGGTATCTGCCAGGTACATACCGGGTATTTGCTCGAATAAAGTGTGTCGGTGCAGTAGGTAATGACATTGCCTGTAAATGCATTTTTATTGCATGGGATTCCTGCCGGGGGCCTCCAGTGCTGATATTAAAGAGTTTCAGCTCCGGAGACTCCCGGTATCCACCTGAGGCAGGAAAAACACATTTTGTTCTATGTCCTCTCTCATCTCATTCTCAGCAGCTTCTCCCGAAGCTTACTGAATAGCAGTAGCCATTTTGGCCAAAAAGGCCCCGATAAGTGGCTTATCGAGGTTATAGAATAGGCCCCTTACTGTTTTATCGGTATTTTTGGATAACTGAGAGGTGGATATCCAGGAACGTCAGCTCCAAACAGCAGTATTTCCTATAGGTGATGAATGCATATTAGATATATTTTTGTCTAATAATCTACTCACACAGGTTACGTTTCTCAATGATCACACAAAGCCTTATATATTGAAGTCTCTCAACAGCTAAACTTGTTTAAAGTCCGTACAGAATTTATCAAAGGAAGAAAACCCCAAAAAGCTATTTATTTAATTATTATGATGTTGCGAGAGAGCGTCATACATAACCTCTCCATGCAGGAGGCCCATGGCGGAGCTCGTTTCAGATAGGAAACGGACCCGCAGAACTGAGGGAGGGGTATATGATCCCCAACCAGAGCCAGAGGCAGAGTCTGTTAGAGTGGGCTAGTTGTGATTCAGGCAGGGGTCAAGGCAGGCGGCACAGGTGCAAGGTTAGGATACAGTTTGGGGTCAAGGCAGGCGGCACAGGAGCGGTGGTCAGTCACAGGCTGAAGTCTCAACAGGGAATCCAAAAGAACATGCACTTGTACTGGTGCAGCGCCTCCACTGTGATGGCTCCCAGCAGAGTGGAAGTTGTTCCTCACAGGACAATAATATATCACTCCACACACACAGCATGTAAAACAACCAATGACTTTACTATCATAACCATACCTTGCATAAATCAACCGTGTTCCTCCCTACGGAGACACAATGCTACGGCGTCTCGCAGGACGCAACCCCCTTTTTACTGTGTCCAGTGCCTGCACGTAATGTTCCCCACCCTCGAGGTGAGATATATGTGTGTGACTGCGCAGCCACTATGTTCAGATATATGTATATAGTTGGTGCACTTGCTGATGTTACCTGCCGAGCGCTCCTGCGCTCGGGCCTGCCAAGGAACTTCACAAAGGATCAGACGACGGATGACTTCCCAATACCTCCCGGGGCGATCCCACCCGGTCGTGCTGCTGCGGTGCGGTCGAGGTTTGAGCCCAAAACCTCTGGCTGGATATGGCAACAGTCTCTTATATACACTTCTCCCTCCCACCGACACTAAAGGGGACTGTGTCCTATCTAGTGGCCGGTCCCTACTTACGCTCCACTCTACGGGGTTCAGGGCCTAACTGGGCTGGGGTATATGGCCTAGTGTAGGGGTTGCTGGCCTCCTACACGTAGACTCATTCTCCTTCCTCCTCCCGCTCAGTTCTGCCCGGCGTGCTCCCCTACGCAACCTTTTAACCTTTCCTCCAAGATCCTGGCTGCCCTATTGTTCTCCTGACGTCACCTGGACTCGCTATGACTGCTGGGACTCGTAGTCCGTGCGCTCCACCTATAGGAGCCACTCCTCTTTTGCGGGCTTGCAACCTTCTTGCTGTGCATGCGCAACCTTCTACTCCTCCTCACCACCTCCAAGGGAAGCTGGTAGTTCGGCTTCATCCTCCCTCACTTGCGGAATAGGAAGCAAGTGATTTCTGTGCCACACCTTTACCCAGCCCTCCAATCCTTAATACGGTAGACCGGGGGGCCAGGCATCTGCGACTCTACTTCATAAACTCCTTCTCTCCACCCGTCAGCCAACTTGTGTTTTTCTCGGTACTTATAAGTTACGGAGAAGTACTGCACTCCAGACTGAATGTACCCGATGTTGACTTTGTGGTCATAGCGTCTCTTATTACCAGCATTCAGCTTTCCGTTGATCTTTCATTGCTGATAGGCCTGTGCAGGTTCTCTTGTAGTCTCTGACATATTGAAATGATGCATTATGAACCTCCATCAGTGGAGACCCTCAGCCTATGTCTACTGGCAGTAGGACTTCTCTTCTGAACATCAGGAAGTGAGGGCGAAATCCGGTAGATTCGTGTCTGGTACAGTTGTAGGCGTGTACTAGCGTTTCCACATGTCTACTCCAACCTCGTCTTTTGCACCCCCGTTAAGGTTCCAGCATGTCAGTAAGGTGCGATTGAACCGTTTGGGCATGGCGTCCCCTTCAGGGTGGTATACGGGTTGGTTCGTGATTTGGTGATACCAAGATCTTTAGTAATTCCAGGATAAGTTTGCCCTCAAAGTCTCTACCCTGATCCGAATGTAGTCGGTGGAGAAGCCCATAATGTTGAATATTTTCCAAAGCACCTTAGTGTAAGGAATCCGCTCGCGGTTTACTGGTTTGCCTTACCTTGCAGACCGGTGCAGTTCGAACACTCACCTGATATTACTGCAGCATGGATTCACTCACCAAGTTATACTGCCACACACTCCCTCTGGTATCTACTGCGCTGTGCAAACCTTCACTGCAAATCAGCCTTGTATGCAATCATTGGAGTGTACGTTCACACGCCCCGCCGAGGATGGTCCGCTGGCCCTCAAGTATACTAGTTCCCACATGCTCCCTGCCGAGCATAGTCCCTACTGGATGTCACTATCTTATCTTCTCCCAAGCCCTCGCTTGTTTCTCATGCTGATACGGAGGTTCCCCGCCCTGCGTCCTTCAGCTTCCTTAAGATCCCGCTTTTTCCCGTGCTGAAGCGGAGGTTACGCCCGATCCTTTTCAGCTTCTTCAGCTGTCGCTTGTATACTTGCGGAAGCGGGTCCCGTCTGCGTCCTCAGCTTCTGTTCCCCTGTGTGAAGCAGAGGTTTCGTCACCTGCGTACTTCAGCTCCTGGATTCCTGCACTGAAGCGGTGGTTTCGTCCCTCGTCCTTAGCTTTCGGATTCCATGCACTGCGCGGTGGTTTCCCGTCTTTCTATGCTTCCTGGTTCCTGGGGCCTACTCTTTTCCCTAATCTAGAGAGGCCAGTCCTGGTTCCTGCTCGTTACCAGAGGATTCCCCAGGGCCTCAGGACTCTTGCGCTGTAGCACTGGTTCGCCCGTGGGAGCAAAGCGGTGTGCTAGAACGCTGGTCTGCTACCATCACCTGTGGACCAGCACCATGGGTCATGGCCGTCGTGCAGAGCCCAGAGCCACCAGGGCACCAGTGCTTCTTTTTCTCCTATGCCCCCCTCCCCACGCCCCCTTTCCTTTTTCTTTTTTTTTTTTTTTGCTTTCTTCTGTCACCTCTTTTTCCTTTCCCCCCCACCTCCCCTCTCTCCCCCCCATAGGCAACCACCCCGTATTTCCCACCCACCCGCCGACCCCCTCCCCACCCCAGAGGAGCCCACAGGGAGCCCACCCGCACTCCTATCTGAAGCGGGGCTTCTCTGACTAACAATGTTGCCGACTCTTGCTTGAACAATGTTTATCCTGCTATCTCCATCCCTGACCCTAGCTTGTACAAAACCGACGACGCTGCTTCCGTGCCTATCCTAATCCTGCGATGTACGACAACGAACTGCGCAATCCGGATCAGCCTGCGCGGTCTAAGGTCGGTGCTTTTACAACCCCACCTCAGCCTCGCGGTCCGACCCAGGTTTGTGGCGAGCACAACCGTGACAGTATGCTCGGCCCCACAAACTCGGACCCCGCTGAGGTGTGGGTTGGTAAGTTTTCTCCTAAAAACCTGTCCCGGTCTGTAGACCCGTCCCAGTTTGAGAATGATTATTTGTGCGATATAATACCCCTGATGGAAGATCCGTTTATGTCAGAGGGCTTAACTCCCTTGCAAAAGAAATGCCGTAATGATTTGGTTCGTAAGGCTTACTGCCTCAGAGACTTAAAACAGTATCTGGCCAGTGTTTTGGCCAGTGCAAACAGTGTTTTCTCCCCTGATTCCCCTCTAACTGGGGATAAGGTGAGTCCTGTGGAACTGGTCAACGCCTGTAGTACACTCAATGCCCTGGCTTTATCATTGGACATTCCTTTAGTACTCCCGGACCCTTCCGTCATGGTGGCTCTCGCTCACGAGACGCTGCATTTACTTTCCTGCGTATTGGATGATTACTTGTTAAAACAGGATCGTCTCTTGGCCGCTAACGCCGTCCACTGGCGGTTTCCCTCGGCTGCCAGTCCTGTCGCTAAACCGGGGGACGTATCTCCCTCTCCGGGAGATGACCAAACGGAACCATTACCAATATCTCCCAACGTAGTAACTGCCACAGTCCCTAGCTCTGATTGTATGCCCGGGTTCCCTGACACTAATGATATGTCTACGTTAACCCCTGCCGATCAGTCCTGTGAGGTTTCCCTGGAGGATACATATGTTTCTTTACCCAACACTAAGGTTCTAGTATCAGAGAATAAGTTCCTTAGTTCTCCTATTTCTAGCTCAGAAGCCCTTTCTCTAGGTCTTGAGGGTTTTCCAGCTTTAACCCCTGCCGATCAGTCCTGTGAGGTTTCCCTGGAGGATACATATGTTTCTTTACCCAACACTAAGGTTCTAGTATCAGAGAATAAGTCCCTTAGTCCTCCCCTATTTCTAGCTCTGAATCCCTCTCTCTAGGTTTGGAGGGTTTTCCAGCTTTAACCTCTGATAGGCAGTCCTGTGCGCTTTCCCCGTCAGAGAAAGAATCCCTAAGTTCTGTCCCCAGGGTCATTTCTGTATTAACCCCTGAGGGGCAGCTCTCTGAGTCTCCTTTGATAATTCCCTGTTCTCTGCCAGCCATGGTTACGCCCCTAGCTCTAGAGGAGAGATTCCTTGTCTCTCCTAGTACAGAGAGAAGATTTCCTGTGTTTTACTCTCAGGCACTGTTTGCATTAACCCCTGTAAATTCTTGCTGCCTCCAAGTTAATGCCTTCGTTTTAGCCTCAGAGAATGAATCCACAAGTCAGACAGCAGAGGTTGCATTGAGGAATTCCCATAACCGTACGGAGTCCTTAGATATTCTTTGCTATAAATCCCCTGCTTCAGCTCAAGTTTCCGCAGTTTCGCCTCCGGAGACTTCGGCTAAAGTTCTGGTTCCTGATAAATGTAGTCAGGAGTCAGGTTTTTCCCTAAGCTTGGTCGCAGAGTTCCTTCTCCCGGGCCTGTGCCCGGCTTCCCCTCCGTTCCTGTGCCCGGCTTCCCTCCATACCTGTGCGCGGCTTCCCTCCGTACCTGTGCGCGGCTTCCCCTCCGTTCCTGTGCCCGGCTTCCCTCCGTACCTGTGCGCGGCTTCCCTCCGTACCTGTGCGCGGCTTCCCTCCGTACCTGTGCGCGGCTTCCCCTCCGTACCTGTGCCGGCTTCCCTCCGTACCTGTGCGCGGCTTCCCTCTGTACCTGTGCGCGGCTTCCCTCCGTACCTGTGCGCGGCTTCCCTCCGTACCTGTGCGCGGCTTCCCTCCGTTCCTGTGCCCGGCTTCCCTCCGTACCTGTGCCCGGCTTCCCCTCCGTACCTGTGCCCGGCTTCCCTCCGTACCTGTGCCCGGCTTCCCCTCCGTACCTGTGCGCGGCTTCCCCTCCATACCTGTGCCCGGCTTCCCTCCGTACCTCTGCCCGGCATCCCTCCATACCTGTGCCCGGCTTCCTCTCCGTGCCTCATACTCCCACTGTGTGTCCCCCTCACAGGTATTCTGACTTCATACCCCCACTGTGTCCCTCCCCTCACAGGTATACTGACTTCATACCCCCGCTGTGTCCCTCCCCTCACAGGTATACTGACTTCATACCCCCACTGTGTGTCCCCCTCACAGGTACTGTGTCCATCTGGGACCTGAAGACAACGTCTGTGCTGCAGCGAGTAAGACAGGGCCGGGTAATAAAACAGTATCCGTTCCACAGTTTCCTCGCGCACGACCACGCCGTACGCAGCATAGAGTGGTGCAAAGCAGACAGGTAAGTGGTTATCGCCCCAGCTTGGAGCAAATGGGTTAAAGTCCACTTTGCAACTTGGAGACACCCATTTTACCCTACTGCCCAAAGAATAAAATACTGCAGCCAACATAGTCCCCAGCGCAGTACAATAGAGGGGAAAGCATTGCATGCACATACACTGGGACCGAAGGTATATAGGCCCTTCTTCCAGGAGCTTCCTATCTATAAGGGAGGAAGAGTGGAAACAGGTACGGGGGGAAGCGACTGGGTTTGTTCTTAGACCTGCTTATCCTATAATAAATAATAGGTGTGACAGGGAAACTAATACAAAACAGGGAAGATGTTACAGGAGTGAGTGCTTTCATGTGATCTCCTGCTCAACGCAATGGGGACGGAAGAGAGACGTTCCAGATCCCGCATAGGGACGGAAGAGAGATGTTCCAGATCCCTCATAGGGATGGAAGAGAGACGTTCCAGATCCCCCATAAAGATGGAAGAGAGACGTTCCAGATCCCAAACAGGGATGGAAGAGAGACGTTCCAGATCCCCCATGGGGACGGAAAAGAGAAGTTCCAGATCCCCATAGGGACAGATTAGAGATGTTCCATATCCCCCATAGGGACGGAAGAGAGACGTTCCAGATCATCCATGGGGGCGGAAGATAGAATTTGCAGATGCCCCATAGGGAAGGAATAGAGAAGAAGCAGATCCCCCATGGGGACAAAAGAGACCTTCCAGATCCCCCATGGGACGGAAGAGAGACGTTCCAGATCCCCCATGGGACCTAAGCTAGAAGATACAGATCCTCCATGGGGACGTAATGGAGAAATTCCAGATCGGCCAACCCCCTGAGTCTGTTCCTCCTGCATATTTTGTGAAGATTTGGGCCTTTTTACATACACATTAAAATAACAAAGATATTAGGAGCAAGGAGAGATAAAGCCGGCTGTTCTGCTGCAAACTCGTGGAGCTCCCTTTCACTGCCGGTCACAGTGAGGGAACTGCAGCTTTAATGGAGACATGTCAGTTGCATGATGTACAAGCGGCCACGTTATGTCACACACGTGTGTATAACCTACTGTATGTCTCCCGCCATCCCATTAGATTGTCAGCTCTCTTGGTTTAGTTTGCATTCTCTCTTCCTTGCGTATACTCCAGTTTATTGCCCTTGAGAAGAATTGTTCTCATCTTTCCCTGTCCCTAAGAGCTTACAATCTAACTTCGGTGACCAAGATCACAAGGAGACCTGAAACTGGGATTGAATCATGTTCTCAATGTTCTTCTGTCTGCGCTTCTCCTTCAGCCTTCCACCTCTCGCTGTCTCTGTAATACACAGGGAAACACAATGTTCTTCTGTCCGCGCTTCTCCTTTCCACCTCTCGCCGCCTCTGTAATACACAGGGAAACACAATGGTAGTGTGGCTTCGTTGCCTTTTACCCCTCCTAGCCACGGTTGTGATGCTCCGTGAGTATGTACATGTTATATTGGTATGGAAGGTCAGTGCGCTGTCCTTATCCTCGCAGTAACTTCCTGGTGACGGGCGGCAGTGACCGGCGTCTGAAGTTCTGGGACCTGCGGCGTCTCTATGAGCCGATCAACAACATCAAGCGCTTCCAGAGCACGGGATCAGCTGGCTGCTGCCGTACTGCGGAGTGGTGGTGGCTCAGGACAATTGCTACGCCTCGTAAGTACACGGGCGCCATGTGTGTCCGACACTAGCCAATCAGAGCGCTTGATCCCGCCTTGCTCAGACGTCTTACAGTGATAGAATGGGGGCCTCATGCACAGCTCTTATACATGCAGGGCTCTGATTGGCTCGGACACTTGTGATGTGATTATCAGTGGTGAAGTCCTCTGGGGTCACTGCAATAACAATGATACATTTAATTGGTTAAATTAAGGTGGTAATTACATTTTAATTGAGTCATAGTTCTGTGGTCAGGCGGTGAATATAAACGAGGAGATGGGAGAGGTGAAGTCTGCAGGGTTTGTTGGGGAAGAGACGCTGATCTGAGGGAGTTAAAACTTTACACCAAACTGACATCCTCCGTTATTCCAGGAATCGGACAAAGTTCAGCCCTTTGCTTTGGACGTCTCTCCTTGGCAGTGCATTGGCGAGGTCTCTCCCTTGCAGTGCGTTGGCGGGCTCTCCCTTGCAGTGCGTTGGCGGGCTCTCCCTTGCATTGCGTTAGTGGGCTCTCCTTCCTGTGTCCCCTGCGGTGGGTAGGGTCACAGTCTCTTCTTGGTCCTTGTCACCCTGCGGTGGGATGGCCCAGGTCTCTTCTTCGTGTGTACCCCTGCGGTGGGAGGGTCACAGGTCTTTCTGTGTCACCGCGGTGTGGAGGTCACGTTCTCTTCTGTGTCACCCTGCGTGGGAGGGTCAGGTCTCTTCTGTGTCACCTGCGGTGTGAGAGGTCACAGGTCTCTCGGTTTCACCACTGCGGGGGAGGGTCACAGGTCTCTTCTGTGTCACCCTGCGTGGGAGGGTCACAGGTCTCTTCTGTTCACCCCTGCGGTGGGAGGGTCAACAGGACTCTTCTGTGTCACCTGCGGTGGGAGGGTCACAGTCTCTTCTGTGTCACCCTGCGGGGGGAGGCCACAGGTCTCTCTGTGTCACCTGCGGTGGGAGGGTCTCCAGTCCTCTCTTCTGTGTCACCTGCGGTGGGAGGGTCACAGGTCTCTTCTGTCTTCGTGCACCTGCGGTGGGAGGTCACAGTCTCTTCGTGTGTCACACCCTGCGGTGGTAGGGTCCAGGTCTCTTCTGTGCACCTGCGGTGGAGGGTCAAGGTCTCATTCTTTTCACCTTTGGTGAGGTCACAGTCTCTTCGTCTGTTCCTGCGGTGGGAGGGTCAAGTCTCTTTGTGTCTCCCTGAGCAGATCTCTTCTGTGCACCGCGGTGGGAGGGTCCAGGTCTCCTCTGGGTCACCCTTCTGTGGGAGAGTCCACGGTCTCCTCTGTTCACCCTGCTTTGGAGGGTCACAGGGAAAGATCTAGTGAGGGTTATTCCACTCGTCAGAACGCCACAATATCCCCACAGAACGTTCAGGGGGAGCACGACCCTGCTACTATCTGCAACCTTCTGAGAAACGGGTCGGGCGGTGCAAAGAGATTACCAGCAAAAAGCGCACATCAGAACCAAAATAACCACAATACGTCGAATCTGCGGTTGGGCCGGGCGCTTGGTGTTTATGAATGGAACGTTCAGGTTGGGGAGAACATCCCAATCACCTCCCCGGTGACGTCCCCAGCGGAGAGCGCACTGAGCCAGTCCGAGCCCGAAATACTCTGAGGACAGGAACAGACAGAGGTCAAAGCTGAAATAGGGCAAGGAAGAGACAGAGTCAGTGGTGAACCGACGTAAACAGACAGAAACAAAACGGACAGCACCAACTGGGTCAGAACATCACAGGGAGAGAACGTATCACAACACACACAGACACACCACACCACAAACACAGACACACAGACACACACAGCACACACAGACCCATCACAGACTGGGTCAGAACTCACAGAAAATCAGAGAAATAAAGACTTAAGTTCTGCTCTTAGTCCACAAAGTTTTTTCTTTAAAAAGCAGCAATACGAAAATCTCAGAACGCACACACACGCTCGCACACGCGCCACACGCACACGCCCGCACGTATAAGTATCTTACCCAGACGGTTCCTTTCCGTGGTGTTACAAAGTAAGGCTTGTAACCCCAGGAGCCGGGTCCACGTAGTGAATGCCACAAGTCCGTCCTGGAGTCAGGGACAAGGCACAAGGACAACGTTTCCGGTTACAATTCTTACGCTCTCCTGGCCTAACGTAAACAGCACCTCTCTTATACAATCACGGACAGTGTCACGCAGTAACAACCAGTCCCTGCCGAAGAGCTTGCAATCTAATGTTAGCTCTAAGCACAAGAGAGGGCAAATGTGAGCAGTACAGGGTTTAGTGGCAGGTCCCCGTGTGAGACATGTGGGGGGATCATGATGTGACAGTCACACAGAAAGACAGTGTTAGAGACGGAGGTGTCCTTATTTACCCGGATCCTCATTCATAAGCCCCCAGATCTCAGCGTAAAGGAAGGGATACAAACAGCGCACTGCAAGGGAGAGCCCGCCAACCGCACTCCCAAGGGAAGAGCCCGCCAACGCACTGCAAGGGAGACCCCGCCAACGCCACTGCAGGGAGAGCCCACCAACGCACTGCCAAGGACAGCCCCCACCACGACTGCAGGGAGAGCCCCCACGCACTGCAAGGGAAACCCGCCAACGCTCAAGCGCTCCAACGCATTGAGAGAGCCCACCAACGCACTGCAAGTGAGCCCACCAACGCACTGCAGGGAGAGCCCACCACACTACTGCAGGGAAGCCCACGCTGCAGGGAGAGCCCACCAACGCATTGCAGGGAGAGCCCACCAACTCATGCAAGGGAAGCCACCAACGCACTTGCAAGGGAGAGCCCACAACCAACTGCAAGGAGAGCCCACCAACGCACTGCAAGGGAGAGCCCCCAACGCACTGCAAGGGAAGCCCCGCCAACGCACTGCAAGGAGAGCCCCGCCAACGCACTGCAAGGGAGCCGCCAACGCACTGCAAGGGAGAGCGCCTCAACGCACTGCAAGGGAGAGCCCGCCAACGCACTGAAGGGAGCCCGCCAACGCACCAAGGGAGAGCGCGCCAACGCACTGCAATGGGAGCCCCCACCAACGCATTGCAAGGGAGAGCCCACCAACGCCACGCAAGGGAGAGCCCCCAACGCATGCAGAGAGCCCGCCAACGCAACTGCAAGGAAGCCCGCCAACGCCGCAAGGGAGAGCCCGCCAACGCCTGCAAGGGTAGCAGCCCGCCAACGCACTGCAAGGGAGACCCCGCCAACGCACTGCAAGGGAGAGCCCGCCAACGCACTGCAAGGAGAGCCCCCACCGCACGGCAAGGGAGAGCCGCCAACGCAACTGCAAGGGAGAGCCCGCCAACGCACTGCAAGGGAAGCCCGCCAACGCACGGCAATGGGAGCGCAACTACGCAGGCCCGCCAACGCACTGCAAGGGAGAGCCCGCAACGCACAGCAAGGCAGGCCCCTCAGCCTTCAAGGGAGAGCCCCGCCAACGCACTGCAAGGGAGAGCCCGCCAACGCACTGCAAGGGGGGAGAGCCCGCCAACGCACTGCAAGGGAGAGCCCCCGCCACGCACTGCAAGGGAGAAGCCTCAAACTCACGTGGAGGCCCGCCAACAGCTGCAGGGACCCGCCAACCACTGCATGGGTAGAGCCCGCACAACGCACTGCAAGGGAGAGCCCCCCAACGCACTGCACGGGAGACCCGCCAACGAGCTGCCAAGGGAAGCCCCCAACGGCACTGCAAGGAGAGCCCGCCAACGCACTGCAGGAGATCCGCCACGCGTGCAAGGGAAGCCCACCAAGAACTGCAAGGGAAGCCGCCACGCACTGCAGGGAGATCCGCCAACGCACTGCAAGGGAGAGCTCGCCAAACGCCAACTGCAAGGGAAGACTCGCCAACACCTGCAAGGGAGAGCCCGCCAACACCCGCAAGGGAGAGCCCCCAACGCACTGCAAGGAGAGCCACAACCACTGCAAGGAGAGCCCGCCAACGCACTGCAAGGGAGAGCCCCCAACGCAATGCACAGGGAGACGCGCCAACGCACTGCAGGGAGAGCCCCTAACGCACTACAAGGGAGAGCCCGCCAACGCACTACAATGAGAGCCCGCCAACGCACTGCAGGGAAGCCCCACGCCTTGCAAGGATAGCCCGCCAACGCACTGCAAGGGAGAGCCGCCAACGCACTGCAAGGAGAGCGCCGCCAACACATCTCAAGGGACCCGCCAACGCACTGCAAGGGACCCCGCCAACGCACTGCAAGGGAGAGCCCGCCAACGCACTGCATGGGAGAGCCCGCCAACCACTGCATGGGAGACCCGCCAACGCACTGCAAGGGAAAGGCCCGCCAACGCACTGCAAGGGAGAGCCCCCAACGAACTGCATGTGAGAGCCCACCAACGCACTGCAAGGGAGAGCCCGCCACGCAACTGCAAGGGAGAGCCGCCAACCGCTGCAAGGGGAGCCCACCAACGCCTGCAAGGGATAGCCCGCCACGCACTGCAGGGAGAGCCCGCCAACGCACTGCAAGGGGAGCTCGCCAACGCACTGCAAGGGAGAACCCCCAATGCACTGCCAAGAGAGACGTCCAAACACTGCAAGGGAAGCCCGCCAACGCACTGCAAGGGAGAGCCCGCCAACGCACTGCAAGGAAGAGCCCCCGCCACAGCACTGCAAGGGAGACCCCGCCAACGCACTGCAAGGGAGAGCTCGCCAACGCACTGCAAGGGAGAGACCTCGCCAATGCACTGCAAGGAGAGACGTCCAAAGCACTGCAAGGGAGAGCCCCCAAGCAACGCAAGGAAGCCCGCCAACGCACTGCAAGGGAGAGCCCGCCAACGCACTGCAAGGGAGAGCCGTCCACGCACTGCAAGGGAGAGCCCGCCGCACTCAAGGGAGAGCCCGCCAACCACTGCAAGGAGAGCCCGCCAACGCACTGCAAGGGAGAGCCCGCCACGCACTGCAAGGGAGCCGCCAACGCACTGCAAGGAAAGCCCGCCAATGCACTGCAAGGGAGAGCCCGCCAACGCACTGCATGGGAGAGCCCCCAACGCACTGCAAGGAGAGCCCACAACGCCCTGCAAGGGAGAGCCCGCAACGCACTGCAAGGGAGAGCCCCCAACGCGCTGCAAGGGAGAGCCCACCAACGCACTGCAAGGGAGAGCCCGCCAACGCACTGCAAGGGAGAGCCCGCCAACGCACTGCAAGGGAGAGCTCGCCAACGCACTGCAAGGGAGAGACCTCGCCAATGCACTGCCAAGGAGAGACGTCCAAAGCACTGCAAGGGAGAGCCCGCCAACGCACTGCAAGGAGAGCCCCACCAATGCACTGTATGGGAGCCCACCAACGCACTGCATGGGAGAGCCCGCCAACGCCAAGGGACCCGCCAACGCATGCAAGGAGAGCCCGCCAACCACTGCAGGGAGAGCCCGCCAACGCACTGCAAGGGAGAGCCGCCAACGCACTGCAAGGGAGAGCCCACAACGCACTGCATGGGAGAGCCCGCCAACGCACTGCAGGGAGCGCCCGCAAACGGCCTGCAAGGAGAGCCCGCCAACGCACTGCAAGGGAGAGCCCGCCACGCACTGCAGAGAGCCGCCAACCTGCAAGGGAGAGCCCGCCAGCACTGCAAGGGAGAGCCCCCAATCCGCACTGCAAGGGAGAGCCCGCCAACGCACTGCAAGGGAAGCCACCAACGCACTGCAAGGGAGACGCCCGCCAACGCACTGCAAGGGAGACCCGCCAACGCACTGCAAAGGGAGATCCCGCCAACGCACTGCAAGGGAGAGCCCGCCAACGCAGCAAGGGAGAGCCCCCAACGCACTGCAAGGAGAGGCCCGCCAACGCACTGCAAGGGAGCGCCCGCCAACGCACTGCAAGGAGACTCGCCAACCGCATGCAAGGGAGAGACCTCGCCAATGCACGCAAGGAGAGACGTCCAAAGCACTGCAAGGGAGAGCCCGCCAACGCAACTGCAAGGGAGAGCCCACAATGCACTGCATGGGAGAGCCCACCAACGCACTGCATGGGAGAGCCCGCCAACGCACTGGCAAGGAAGCCCGACCAACGCCTGCAAGGGAGAGCCCGCCACGCACTGCAAGGGAGAGCCCGCCACGCACTGCAAGTGAAGCCCCCAACGCACTGCAGGGAAAGCCGCACCAACGACTGCAAGGGAGAGCCCGCCAACGCACTGCAAGGGAGAGCCCGCAAACGCACTGCAGGAGACCCGCCAACGTCACTGCAAGGGAGAGCCCGCCAACGCACTGCAAGGGAGAGCCCGCCAACGCACTGCAAGGGAGAGCCCGCCAAGCACTGCAAGGGAGAGCCCGCCAAACGCACTGCAGAGACGCCACCAACCACTGCAAGGGAGAGCCCGCCACGCACTGCAAGGAGAAACCCCGCCAACGCACTGCAAGGGAGAGCCCGCCAACGCACTGCAAGGGGAGCCCGCCAACGCACATGCAAGGGAGAGCCCGCCGCCAACGCCAATGCAAGGGAGAGCCCGCCAACCACTGCAAGGGAAGCCGCACTCAAGGATAGCCCCCAAACTCAACTGCAGGG
>CM071570.1:128719-174744 GCA_036426205.1 Ascaphus truei
TGTGACAGATTACTCATCATTCCAACCCCTAAGTAAGTGTATTATTTTGCCTGTTATTGTATATCTGTGTGGTTCACCTTCTTTAAGGAATAAACTGTATTTTTTATATCTAAGTCATGTTCAATTCAACCCAGAGATATATTTTGTGTGTATTGTTTATCAACCTATCCAAGTTACCGTGACAGGCCCTCCACCGCAGGGTGGAACAGAAGAGACCTTGGCACTCCCCGAAGGGTGAACACGACAGCGACCTGTAGCCCTCCCACCGCAGGGTGACACAGAGAAGAAGAGACCTGTGACCTCCCACCGCAGGGTGACACAGAAGAGAACTGTGACCCTCCCACGCAGGGTGACACAGAAGAGACCTGTGACCCTCCCACCGCAGGTGACACAGAAGAGACCTGTGACAATCCACCGCAGGTGACCCAGAGGAGACTGTGACCTCCCCACCGCAGGGTGAACAGAGGAGACCTGGCAGCCTACACCGCAGGGTGACACAGAAAAGACCTGTGGCCCCTCCACGCAGGGTGACACAGAAGAGACCTGTGACCCTCCACGCAGGGTGACACAGAAGAGACCTGTGGCTTCTCCCACCGCAGGGTGACACAGAAGAGACCTGTGACCCTCCCACCGCAGGGTGACAGAAGAGACCTTTGGCTTTCCCATCGCAGGTGAACAGAAGAGACCTGTGACCTCCACGAGGTGACAGAAGAGACTGTGGCCATCCCACCCGCAGGGTGGACACAGAAGAGACCTGTGACCCTCCCACCGCGGGTGACAGAAGAGACCTGTGACCCCCCACCGCAGGGTGACACAGAAAAGACCTGTGACCCTCCTACCGCAGGGTGACACAGAAGAGACCTGTCCCTCCCTGCGGTGACACAGAAGAGACCTGTGACCCTCCCCACCGCAGGTGACACCGCAGAGAACCTGTGACCCTCCCACCGCCGGGGCACACGAAGAGACCTGTGGCCCTCCCACGAGGGGACACAGAAGGGACCTCTGACACTTCCCACCGCAGGGTCGTTGTAACAGAAGAGACCTTGGCGTCCCACCGACAGGGGAACCAGAAGAGAGACCGTGACCTCCCACCGCAGGGTGACACAGAAGAGGACTTGTGGCCCATTAGCCTAACCTCCCACCACAGGGTGTCCTTGACCGACGTAAAGGACATATGTCCCATGGGATCTGTTCCTCCCACCAGAGACCGTGATGTACGGGGACGGGACACGTTGAAATCTATTCCTTGTCTAGACATTCTCGGACCGATTTCCCCATTAACTTCATAGTGAATTTGGACTAGCACGCCGCGTGTCCGAAACAGGACAGTACATGTGACCGGGCCACACTTCGTGTCCGAAACAGGATAGTACATGTGACCGGGCCACGCCACGTGTCTGAAACAGGACAGTACATGTGACGGGCCACGCCGCGTGTCCGAAACAGGACAGTACATGTGACCGGGCCACGCCGCGTGTCCGAAACAGGACAGTGCATGTGACCGGGCCACACTGCGTGTCCGAAACAGGATAGTACATGTGACCGGGCCACGCCACGTGTCCGAAACAGGACAGTACATGTGACCGGGCCACGCCGCGTGTACGAAACAGGACAGTACATGTGTCCGGGCCACACCGCGTGTCCGAAACAGGACAGTACATGTGTCCGGGCCACGCTGCGGTTCCGAAACAGGACAGTACATGTGACGGGCCACGCCGCGTGTCCGAAACAGGACAGTACATGTGACCGGGCCACGCCGCGTGTCCGAAACAGGACAGTACACGTGTCCGGGCCACGCCTCGTGTCCGAAACATTTCCGATTGTGGAAAAGGAAAGCGAAGCATACAAGCATACGACGCTAAGGAATAAATCCACTTTTAACCCTACCTACTACAAGGGCCACCACCTTGAGGTTTTCTATAATTTAATTATTAAGGATTTCGAGGAACTCTCAAAGAATAATAAATCAAAAATTAGGAATAACCTGAGCAAGGAAGAGACGCCTGCCCTGGAAGAAATAACAAATGACACCAACATAGTTATAAAACAGGCTGACAAGGGAGGGGGGGTTGTCATTATGAATAGAGAGGATTACCTTAAAGAAGCCCATCGCCTCCTAGGAGACAAAAAGACATATGAAGTCCTTAAAAATAACCCAACAAAAACTTTTATAAATGATCTAAAAGTACTTTTGGATAGAGGTAGGGATTTGGGTATCCTAACTGACAATGAGTATAAATTTCTATTTAATGAACACCCACAATTGCCAATATTTTATATATTGCCAAAAATTCATAAATGTTTGAAACAACCCCCCGGGAGACCCATTACCTCCGGGATAAATTCCCTAACATCTAATCTGTCAGCCTTCATCGACACCTTTCTACAAGGTCACGTAAAATCTTTGAAATCCTATCTGAAGGACACCACAGATGTGCTTGAATTATTAGACAACTTCACTTGGAAAGATGACTACATCATGGCTACATCATGGCTACGATTGATGTAGCATCTTTATACACTTCTATAGAAAAGAATTTGGGTTGCGAAGCTGTTGATTTTTCCCTTAGACAAGATCCGGAACTGAAAGAGTCACAAGCTCAATTTATCATTGATGGGATATCCTTCATACTTGATAAGAACTATTTTTGGTTTGAAAATAAATTTTATATTCAAAGATGTGGCACCACCATGGGAACGAGGTTTGCCCCCAGCTACGCCAACCTCTTTATGGGACTCTGGGAGGAACATCACATCTGGCCCGGTGGCGTCCTGGGGGCGGACTTTGTCCTATGGGGCGCTACATCGATGATATTATTTTAATTTGGCAAGGTGGCCAGCAGAATTTAGATTTGTTTTTAACAAAGATGAACACCAATACGTATAATTTACAGTTCACTTCCATAACCAGTAAAGTCTCTCTTAACTACTTAGATCTGAATATATATATAGAGAGAACGGCTCTTTAAAAACTAGGTCCTTTTTTAAGGACGTTGATAGCAATAATTATATCCTACGCACCAGCTGTCACCACCATCTATGGATGGATAACGTTCCTTATAACCAGTTTAGAAGGATGCACAGAAACTGCACTGACGAAGCAGTTTTTGATGACCAATGTGATATATTGAGAAAACGCTTTACAGAAAAAAACTACAAAACAGACATTCTGGATACAGCACTTGTAAAAGCTGAGAGTCTTAATAGGAAGGATCTAATAGTGCCCACTCATAAAGATACCAACACAAAAACAAACTTTGACACAGCATTTTTAACAACTTTTAATAAGGAAGCAAATAAGATCAGTAAAATAATTAATAAACACTGGCATGTCCTGCTCAATGATCCAGTTTTAAAAAACGAAATCCCAAAAAACCCAAAGGTGATTTTTAAAAAAGCAAAAAATTTGAAAAATATGATTGCCCCTAGTGCAATAAAAAAATTAGAAACAAAAAATAATGGATGGTTCCAAAAATTAGAAGGATTTTATGGTTGCTCAACCTGCAAAGCCTGCGAATATAGACAACAAGACAAAAAGGGATTTATGTGTAACAACAGAAATGAGGACTATAAAATAAAACAATATATGAACTGTTACACTGAATATACAATGTATGTGCTTGAATGCCCATGCGGGCTACAATATGTGGGAAAGACAAAAAGAGCTATCAAAACACGCATTCTGGAACACCTGAGCAATATCAGACGCGGTGTCCAGACACACAACGTTTCAAAACGCTTTGCCAATTTCCACAGCTCCAGCACTAAAGGTTTACAGTTTACTGCAATTGAGCATGTAGCTCAACACTGGAGAGGTCGCAATAGAGATTTGGATCTAAGCAAAAGGGAGATGTACTGGATACATACACTTAATACCCTAATGCCAAATGGTCTCAATGTAGATTTTGAAATGACACCTTTCCTCTAATAGTTATTATTCCTTCCTTTAATGCACTAGTATGCTACCCCCTTTCCCTATAAATCTATTATACATATGTAACGGCTGGACCCCCCTTGTCTGACCCACCCAATCTCACATTGGCCCGTGTGGTCTAACCGGTCCCCATTACAAGGTGTGTGTGGTGGTGCACCTGCAAGTAACAGGACTCCTGAGTCTCCGCTTGGTGGTATAGAGGATATCATCAGGACAGGTATCTGAGAGGTAGTGGTTACGAGTCAACTTACTTCAGTGCAGCGCCTCCACCTCATCAGGATCTATGCTTCCGCAGGGAGATGGTCTGGTGAGGAACTCCTTCTCGGTGGTGACTGCCACTGCAGAGTAATCTCACACTCACACAGCGGGGGTTTCTTGAACATGGATCTTTATTGTAGATTGGGGTGTAGCGACTGCCCCTGCAGCTGCCGCGTCTAGCCGCACATCTCTCCGTGCTGTCCTTTGCCAGGTACGCCCTCCCGTATTGAAGTGGGATTCCTGTTCTCCTAGGGAGATCACCACTGCGCCAGGTCCCTGGACACAGTGTGGCTTAGACAGACTTGATTGGTCACTCTGCTACGCTAGTTACAGCACTAGGGTCACAAAAGTATTCCTCCAATCTTATGAGGAAGATACATTCTACAGATGCTTCTCTGCCAACCTTGCAAACAACACTAACTGACAGTGTTGTGCCCTTTATACCTCAGGGGCAGGCGCATCTCTGATGTCACTATCCATGGACTCAGAGCATACAGCCACTCCCTTCATCACAGGGCACCTCACCAGGGTGTGAGGGAAAACCTCCATAACTACTGTTGGCAGGCCTGTACTTACCAGGACTACTGCCAACGGGGAAGATGTGTTTGCAGCATTATTAGCATGGCTACATACTCCCCTGGTTAGTACCCAACCGGCCGGCTGTGGACCTACATTTGTGTACCTTGCGCAAGAAACACTGCAAAGAACACAAATAACATAGCAAACATCATTAATTGACATAATAATGCAAGCCCATATCACTCACTGACCAGCAGGGAGCGCTACAGAAAACAGCAGACCACTCACTATGGTTAATCAAAATATGTCAGGATCTGGCTTCTTCACCTCCCGCCCCGCGGCAGTCATGCACAGTCAGCTGTATTCCGTGGTAACCCTCGCTCATTGCAATACACCACTTGTGCATGTACCACCACTGCGGTCTATCTTCCAGACCCGCCATAAGTTGAGCTACCCTTTGCTTGCCTGAATTCTTAAGGCTCCCCCTTTATCCACGATATAGTGCTGGATATCATTTTTGAGACCATCTCTCCCTATTCTCCTCATCTCTCTCATTAGAGGTTCCGGGACATACGGTAATCAAGCCCATGCGACCTTCGTATTTTGCCGCAATAGCCCGTTCAGCTCGGCACACCCTGGTCAGCTACTTTGGCCAGCAGCCCGGGGGACAACACCCATTGACAGGGCTCATCGGTTTCTACGGGTCACCAACCCTGCGGACCCTTAGGGAAATAAGGCCTGCTGGATACGATCCCACCTTACCCTTAGGGCTAAGGTATGCCTCGTCGTCAAAGTCACCGGCAGCCCACCAGTGATCAACCACCCCTCCCTCTCTAAGAAAACAGAACCAGGATACATACCCTCGTACAACGGGCGGCCACCACCTAGTTCTTTCGTTCTTCGGAGCTAGGGTCTATAGCCTCTTCTATGGACTCCTCATCAGGCCCACCAGAAGATACCCCAGACGTACCCTCAGATCGCTCAACAACTCCTTTATACGGGAGGTGTTTCATCACTGTATACTTAGCACACTAGGGCAATCGCTGGATACCGACACTTGTCGGGACATCCTCCCTCTTCCCCCGACCCATCATCCGAAGTTCCAAGTCCAGGCTTCCAGTCCGATCATCGGAAGGACCCCGTGAATCCCCAGACAACCCTAAGCTGGAACTGGACCAAATAAAATAGTGAAGGGTACAGGGGCTTTAGCTAGGGCCTTGGGGCTAACCTTGGGTGTGGAGGGGGGGTGGGGAAGCGGAAGCCCGAACAGTAGGCATTGACAGGGTAGACCTGTCTCCAGCGATACCTGCCTTAACGTCGCCACAAAGTCCGTTCTTGTCTCCAGCAGCGGGGCTTCTGGTTCTGCAACTCGAACGCCCGTTCCCCCTGGTGTAGGGGATCGTTTCCCGCTGCTCGACCGCAGAGGCGCCACCATTCCCACTCAATGCCGCTCTGTCCTCCGGAACCACCTGCACACACGCACGTGCTGCGACGCCATCTTGGGTTGGATCCCCAATTGGGATCTCTTCCTCCACGAGGACATCTGCCAACGCCGTCTGCTGCGCGATCCAGTCGGCTTGGACTCGCCTTCTGCTCTTCACCCCTTGGGTCTGCAACAGGCACGGTGTCTAGTACTGCGGGGTCGGGGTGGATCGACCCTCCGTTCCGATCCAAGTGTCACGGTTGTGCTCGCCACAAACTCGGGTCGGACCGCGGGCTGGCTGAGTAGGGTTGTAAAGCACCGACCTAAACCTCGCAGGCTGATGGATTGCGCAGTTCATAGTCGTACGTAGCAGCAGGTCTGGATTGGAGGAAGACAGCATCGTCGTTGTACAAGCCAGGGTCAGGATAGGAGCGTCAGAATAAACATTGTCACGCAAGAGTTCGGCAACAGGGAGTCAGGAGAACCCCGCTTCGGTTATGAGCGCGGGGGGGTTCTCTGCGCGTGCGGCGACCAATGGCCCTGGTACTGGTTAGGGAGGTGGAAGACAGACCAGATTTACACACCGCCTAGCTGCTCGGTAAAACCAGCGCTAACGCAAGAGTCCTGAGCGGGTTAGGGAATCCTCTGTAGCAGCGCAGGAACCAGGACAACCGGCCTCTCTAGATTAGGGAAAAGGTAGGCCCCAGGAACCAGGAAGCTGTAGATACACAGGGAGACCTCCGCTTCAGTGTAGGAATCCAGGAGACTGAAGGACGCAGGAGCAAACCTCCGCTTCAGTGCAGGAATCAGGAGGCTGAAGGACGCAGGGAAGAACTCTGCTTAGCACAGGAGAACAGGAAGCTGACGGACGCAGGGACGAAACCTCTGTTCAGCACAGGAGAACAGGAAGCTGAAGGACGCAGGGAAACTCGCTTCAGCACAAGAGAACAAGCAAGAGCTTGTGGCGAACAGTTGGTGACATCCGGTAAGGACTATGCTCGGCAAGGAGCATTATGGGAAGGCAATACTTAAGCCAGCAGGCCATCCATCCCCAGGGGGGTGTGAGGTATTGCTCCAATGAATGAAGCAAGCCTAGGTTGCATAATAGGCTGCACAGCTGCAGTGATACCAGAGGGATGTGTTATAGCTTTGGTGAGTGAATCCAGGCTGCAGCAAACATCAGGAGAGCTGTTTCAGAAATGCACCGGTCTGCAAGGTAAGGTAACCAGTAACCCGCGGAGCGGATTCGACAACTAGTCACCACGGCAGTGGGACTCCGGCGATGGCGTGGGTCGCGGTCGGGAGACACTCGACTCCGTGTCTCACACCACGAGGAATTGCATCCCTCCATGGCGTACCAATGTATGACAGTCTCTTCTTAGACGGTCTTACTCGCCAGCCTTGCACAATCCTCGTCCGAGGATTCTAGCTTGCAATTTCGGCCCGAGGCATCCCAGTAGGAGACCGGCGATGGGCTCCTCGGTGATCACCTCTCGACTGGCGGGTTTCTCCGTGGCAAGCACCAGAGCTGACTCGACTCCGCGGGACTTGCACTCTTGTTCAGAGGGCTCCGGCTGCTCCTCTATCGGCATCGGGCATTTCCGGTCACTCCCACAGCATGCACCGGTACGAATGTGGTCATGGGCCCATATACTGCAGTACACGTGGGGGCATCGGGCCCTCGCTGCCCACGCTCAGCCCGGTCAGTCGCACTGCAGGCAAAGACAACGCACAGTCTCCCACACCCTCCACACGGATACCAGGAAGCCTCCTGGAGCTGAAAGGGTGGGTGGAGATCACCGACCCTGGTCACTTTGTCAGCAGTTCAGCCATCTTTACAGCGCGAGGCACTCGTCTCAAGGTCTATATTGGTAATGGTCTTGCAACTGAAAGGCATGGGTTGTGGATGTAGCAAACCTCCACCCATTTTCTCTGTCGACATCTGGTGGAACCGCAAACCACTCCCCCTGGTTGAAAACTAGGGGATGTCTCGTAGACTTGGAGGCTGACCCAGCACAGGTGCGTGGAGTGAGTATAGCCATGGGCGCGGGCTCCAGCTTTCGCGCCAAACTCCCATCGGGGTGGAGTGTCTCGTTGGTGCCAATCCTGGACCACAATTAGCAAACTGCCAAAGTTGCAAGACTTTCTGCACATGCCCACGCGGGTGTCCGGGAAACGCGGGAAACCGCCATCTTGGTAGTAATGTCTTTTTTTCATTGAAGGCAGCAGCGTCTGGCTGTTTGTTAATTGGGGTGTAAACAAAGTCCATTTCGTTCCTCCATCGGATCACACTGTCATGCTCATATTCTCAGGGGTATCATCCCGAGGAAAAAATGATAAACAAGGCGCGCCACGGCTTTCACGCCATCCAGAGCAAACACACAAGAGTCTCTCCTGTAGCTTGTTCTTCGTCCACGAACAGTCATATGCGTGGTTCTTCCTCTGACACGCAATCCTGGGACCTTCTGCTCTCATGCAGATCCTCCATTTGCGGTTCTCTCTCCCGCCATCCTGACCTTCTACTCTATGCAGATCTCCATCGGACGGTTCTCTCTCCTGCCATCCTGGACTCGCTCTATGCAGATCTCCATTCCGACAGGTCTCTCTGATCGTTAAACCAGGGGTTCTTGTACATGGAGCTCCACTCTGCGGGGCAGCTACCACATCCGTACAATAAACTGCCTTGTGCACCACTTGTGTACCTAATGTAGATCTGACTCGTGTTTGCACTACCTCAGGCTAGGCTCACTCTTCTGTGTCTACTGTAACCACGTTCCTCCAGTCTGTGCTCCTTGGTACGTGATCTGGAATGAAGACTAGAGTACTCTGGCTCTTCCATGCAGTACCTTGGGCGTCGACCTACTTTTGGCTAGCCTAGTGCGGACCCTTCCAGAATTCCTGCCCTAAGTTACCAGTTTACCCTTCGGGCGTCCCCCGCTAGCGCTACCCCTCAAGGCGACTAGAACAGCAATAGCCCCGGCTCCAGACTCACAACCCCTAACGGATCCAAGGCGTCTTTGCGGCTTGCAGCTCCAGCATCTCCCTGACTACCCCTGGCTCCGTCCACGCAGCACAAAGTGGCAGCAGACAAACTCTCCGTTTCCTAATGTGTGCCTAGCAAAGATGTCTGTTAACAGGTATCTCAGCACGCCCTCCATTGTAACGGCTGGACCCCCTTGTCTGACCCACCCAATCTCACATTGGCCCGTGTGGTCTAACCGGTCCCATACAAGGTCGTGTGTGGTGGTGCACCTGCAAGAACAGGGCTCCTGTGTCTCCCGCTTGGTGTTATAGAGGATATATCAGGACAGTATCTGAGGTAGTGGTTACGAGTCCAACTTACTTCATGTGCAGCGCCTCCACCTCATCAGGATCTATGCTTCCGCCAGGAGATGGTCCTGGTGAGGAACTCCTTCTCGGTGGTGACTGCCACTGCTGAGTAACTTCACACTCACACAGTGGAGGTTTCTTTGAACACGACATCTTTATTATAGACTTGGATGTAGCAGACTGCCCCATGCAGCTGCCGGCTCTAGCCGCACATCTCTCCGTGCTGTCCCTTTGCCAGGTACGCCCTCCCGTATTGAAGTGGGATTCCCGTTCTCCTAGGGAGATCACCACTGCGCCAGGTCCCTGGACAGTTTTGGCCTCAATGTAAATCTCTAAATCGAGATAATGAATGCTTGCTGAGCTTATCTCACTTCCCCACCCGGACGTCCCATTATTTCCGGGATTAATTCCCTCACTTCTAATTTATCCACCTATATTGATTTTTTTCTACAACCAATGGTCACTTCACTACCATCTCACCTTAAAGATACCACTATGGTTTTACAATGTTTTGATGATGGTTTCGTTTGGGAAGATAATTAAAGATAGCCACATTAGATGTTCATCACTATACACCAGTATCCCCACAAAAAAAGAAAGTGTAGGGTAGAAGCAATTAGACACGTTTTATTGACCCCACAAACCTTCCATTACACAGGTTGAATTCATTTTATCCTCAATTGAGTTCATCCTCAGTCACAATATTTTTTTTTGATTCCCTCTATTTTTTGCAAATCTTGGGGACGGCGATGGGCCACAACATTTGCCCCGCATTCGCCAATTTGTATATGGGACAGTGGAGTCTCTGGTGATCTTTAGATGTACTCCTCCGCAGCTTAAGCTGTGGAGGAGATACATCAATGATATTTATGTGTGGGAGGGGACAGAAGATTCCTATCTTGAGTTTGTCACAAATCAGAACAATAATGATTTAAATTTAAAATTTAGTGGTGAAAATTAGCCTGTAAGTATTCATTATCTCGATTTAGAGATTTACATTGAGGCCAAAACTGTACATACTAAAACCCATTTTAAGGCTACAAATGTAAATTATATTTAGACCATTTAGTTGTCACGATAGAGGAGGAGTCCAAATATTATTCCTTTAATCCAATTTCTCGGGTTAAAGAGAAATGATTCTAAGGCTGGGGATTATGAAGAACAATCTTTCTTTTTAAAGAAAAGATTCCTAGACAAAGAATATGATAGCGATTTAGTAAACTCTTCGCTCAAAAAACTAGAAAGGATTCCTAGGAAATCTTTGATGAAATATCATCATAAAAAGAGTGAGAAGAGACAAAATCAAATCCCAGCATTTATTACTCAATTTAGTGATACCCATTACAATGTTAGAAAAATTCTGCAAAAACATTGGGGGATATTAAAAGCTGATCCCATTTTGGGTCCCCAACTAAAGTCCAAACCAGGGATAGTGTTCAAAGGAGCACCTAACCTTAAACACATTCTGGCTCCAAGTCAAGTCTCCAGAGAGTCCATCGTATCTGGAGATATTAAAACTCGCCTAGGAGTTAAAGGCATGTACAAATGCGGAAAGTGTAAAGCGTGTAACCATATCTGTCAAGGGAAAACAGTTACATCAGGAGTTACTAACAAAGTCTACAATATTACAAGTTTCATTAATTGTCAGACAACGCATGTGGTCTATGCCTTACAGTGTAGCTGTAATTTACAGTACATTGGTAAGACAAAAGACCGTTTAAAATGCGCATATTAGAGCACCTGAGAAATGTTAAAAACATACCAAAAATAATAGCAAAGGGTATGCCATTAACTCCGCTTTTGAAACACTTTAAAGAAGTGCATAACAGTGAACCTGGTTGTTTTAAATTTAAGGGACTTGAAAGTGTATCACTAGGTAGTAGAAAGGGAAATAGAGATAATCATTTATTGAAACGGGAGCAATTTTGGATTTATGAAATGCATACCAGACATCCCTATGGTTTCAATGAATTAATTGAATTGACTCCTTTTTTAAGATAAGGTATTCCGTTTTTAATAAAATGAATTTATTAACATTTATTTGCATTAACATTTATGTATGTTTTTATATTTATTTGTTTTTATTTAATCATTTGTTCTTTTTTCTTTTATTTATATACAGGTTTCAGCATGATTTGTTTACATAGTATATCATTTATGTTGTTAGAGGTCTTTTTCCTGTATTTTTTCATAGGGGTGAGTGCAATGATTATTTTATACTTGCACACATCCCCCACATGAGTTGCCATACACCCTGTTGCCTAGTAACCTTATTTCAAGGTGTTTTAATCAGTGTAGCAATTAGGCAAAGTAAGGGTGTTTCTCTGAGGGGGCTGGTTTATTCAATCAGTTGCCGCCTATATATACACGCGGATGACGCTGTACGTGACCTCCTGACGAAGTACTTGGTACGAAACGCGTAGAGGTCACGACAGGTCATCCTGCGCGTGTATGCTGGTAAGCTGAGACGGAGCCTGCAGGAGACAGCAGCGGTTTTTTCCATCTCCGCGGTGCTGAGATCCGGATCCTGTGCAGCCACCGCGAGTCTGCTGACTGTCTCAGTGTGAGTGTCCGTTTCCCCTTGCCAGTGCCCAACCCCATGGCGGTTTCTATACAAATCTGTTGATAGGTTGTTTTCATGTTTGTTTTTTTCTTTCATGTTTTTTATATAAATTTTACTGTATTTGTATACTGTGCAGCTTAGGGTTTAGTCACCATTAGGTGTTCTCCTTGGTAGTACTTAGCCGTCCAGCTGCACAGCTGTTCTGAGGTGGGGTTGGATCCCCTCAGAGTTTGTGTGTATTTTTAATAAATTACCTTCCACTAATCCCTGGTGCGCATTTGTGCATTTTTTATTATCTGGTAGGTCGAGAGAATGTACAGAGGCAGTAGGAGGGAATTCTGGTGAGTGCGGTTGCAGGGGGCCCAGCTCTATGTATCATGTGCCCAGTATTAAGTGTGGGTTAGACTTGTGCGTGTTGATTAATGAAGGAAAATAGGTTAGTTTAGCCTGAGAGAGGGCAGAGTGTAAGCAGCAAAGCATACATTTGTAGTGAAGGAAGTCTGCGAGAGTAAAGGAAGGTAGCATGCGTGTGTAGGAATATAGTGCGTGTTTATAATTTCTTATGCTACAGGTTGTTCTCTCAGCAAACCAGACGTTATTGTGTATTTTAAAGGTTTCTGTCAGAATAATATAGCAGAATTAGGTTTTGAGGTTTTTATTGTCAATTTTATACTTAAAGGTTTTAGGGTTAATTTTGCTATAGATCAGGCAACTATATTTAGGCCACTAAGGCAATGTTTTCTATGCTGTTATCCTTTGTGAGACAATGTTCACATGTAATAAGATGTGAACAGAAGGAGGGATGTTATTGCTGTCTTGTCTATCAGAAAAAAACTTTTCTCATGGGTAGACCGATGGTCCCCCCAGGTACCTCGTAGACTTAATGTTGTATGATTATGCTCTAACACACGGTTTAATCAGCATCTATTGTGTGAAACTAATGCAATTGTTTGAGTGTCTCGTGTCCAGGTGCAGTCCTTCCAATTAGATGAAGCAACATCACCTAAATAAAGGTGACTGGCTCAAGCATATTCTACGCAAAAGCGCTTTTCATCTAAAGTGGAGAGTCCAATTCCAGATTCTACTCCGTCAGAGTATTTTCCCTGGATCCATGTTATGTGAGTGCACCCATAGTCGCATCAAATTAAACCTCAACACAGGAGGGAAGGCCTAAAGACACAGCCATTTTCAGTTGGTGTTTTTGGGTCATAATAAAACCCGGTACTAACCAACGAGGGATAAAAGTTCATAGGCAGAAATCCGGACCTCAACACATGAACTTTGAACTTTTTAATAACCTTTTTTCTTTACAGGTTTTATTATTTTTACTTACAATGTATATTCTATTAGGTTTGTATAAGTAGTGTACACACGAAGACGATAGGGTAGTAACAGGTATAGTTTGTTTAGTAATATTTCTTTTGTTTTTATGGTTCTGTGTATAGCATATATGCACACTCTTCTGTCATATATGGTGCCTATATTTAAAAAGGGAGATAGATCACAACCGGGAAATTACAGACCTGTAAGCCTGACTTCAATAGTAGGGAAACTACTTGAAGGTTTAATACGGGATAATATTCAGGAATAACTAATGGAAAACAAAATTATTAGTAATAGTCAGCATGGATTTATGAAGGATAGATCTTGCCAAACTAACCTTATTTGTTTCTTTGAGGAGGTAAGTAGGAATTTAGACCAGGGTAATGCAGTTGATGTGGTCTACTTAGATTTTGCAAAGGCTTTTGCTAAGGTTTCACACAAGAGGTTGGTGTACAAAATAAAGAAAATTGGACTCAGTAATAATATATGCACCTGGATTGAAAACTGGTTTAAGGACAGACAACAGAGGGTTGTCATAAATGGAACTTTTTCAGGTTGGGCTAAAGTCGTGAGTGGAGTACCTCAGGGCTCGGTATTGGGACCCCTGCTTTTTAACTTGTTTATTAATGACCTTGAGGTTGGGATCGAGAGCAAAGTCTCCATCTTTGCTGATGATACTAAATTGTGTAAGGTAATAGAATCAGAGCAGGATGTCATTTCTCTTCAGAAGGACTTGGAGAGACTGGAAACGTGGGCAGGTAAATGGCAGATGAGGTTTAATACAGATAAATGTAAGGTTATGCATTTGGGATGCTAGAATAAAAAGGCGGCTTACAAATTAAATGGCGATATATTGGGGGAATCCTTGATGGAGAAGGATTTAGGAGTGCTTGTAGACAGCAGGCTTAGCAATAGTGCCCAATGTCATGCAGTAGCTGCAAAGGCAAACAAGATCTTATCTTGCATCAAACGGGCAATGGATGGAAGGGAAGTAAACATAATTATGCGCCTTTACAAAGCATTGGTAAGACCACACCTTGAATATGGAGTACAATTTTGGGCACCAATCCTAAGAAAAGACATTATGGAACTAGAGAGAGTGCAGAGAAGAGCCACCAAATTAATAAAGGGGATGGACAATGTGTTTTTTGTTTGGAGAGGTGAAGAAGCAGGTCTTCTGAAATGTATTGACTATATCAATGACAATGATTCTAACTTAAAATTTACGTGTAATTTTAGTAGACCGTCTGTCAACTTCCTTGACCTGACCATTTTTGTGGAAGAAGGATGTTTGAAAACTAAAACTTTCTATAAGGAGGTTGACAGTAACAATTACGTCCTGCCCTCTAGCTGTCACCATTCCAGTTGGCTAAGCAATGTGCCATATGGCCAGTTTAGAAGAGTAAGACGTAGCTGCACAGATTGAAATGTCTTTGAGGAACAATCCAAGATATTGGAAAATAGATTCTTGGATAGAAAGTACAATCCGGTCAATTTAAAAACAGCCTTGACAAAAGCACGAAACCTCAGTAGGGAAAATTTATTACACACAGACAGGAATATTGAAAAAACATCTAATAAAAACAATAAGGACAAATTCAGTTTTTCTTTTTTGACAAATTTTAACAGAGATTCATATAAAATTGCCAACATCATAAGAAAACATTGGCCCATTATTCGGAATGATGCACAATTAGGTAACATAGTTCCTGAAGTGCCTACAGTTATATTCCGAAAGGCCAATAGCTTGAAGAATCTTCTGGTTCCCAGCTCGTTACCTAAAATAAAAGAGAACATAGAAAACAATTGGTTACCTAAAGTGAAAGGTTTTTATGGATGTACAGTTTGTAAAGCTTGTAAACACAGGACAATGGAGAAATTCACATTTACTTCCCATGTGACAAAAGAAAAATATCATATAAAACAACATGTCACCTGTAGAACTGATCATGTAATTTACATGATCACATGTCCCTGTGGATTACAGTACATAGGGAAAACCTCGAGAGATGTACGAATTAGAATTTTAGAACATTTAGGAAACATCAGGCGAGGGGTTAATACACATCTCCTGTCAGAACATTTCATTAAGTACCATCAAGGAAATCCCACAGAGTTGACATTTACGGTCCTAGAAAAAGTTTTACCCCATTGGAGGGGAGGGGATCGCAATGTCCAGTTAACAAAAAGAGAAACCTATTGGATTTTCACATTGAAAACCCTAACTCCAGGGGGGCTCAATGTGGATATTGAATTGGGAGTTTTCTTTAAGGATTGATATATAAAGATTTCTTATGATGTTCTAAATATACATTATGTGTGATATTATATTAATTATGTTTTCTTTTATGTCTCCTTTTTTTGAGAAATACCACTATCGTCGTTAATGAAGTTAAAAATAAAGTTAGATTTAGGTTTGAGTTTTTATCATTTTAACAATTTTTTATAAATTTTATATAATTTATTATGCTGTTTTTATATGCCACATTAGGCTATTATTTGTATAAATTGCACCTCCTTTTGGAATCATAAAAAGAGGTTGTTTTTATCATATGTGCCGATTTAGGCAAAATGTATGTAAATAATGCCCCTTTTTAATGAATGGAGGTGTATGCACCTAATCAACGCCCACTATCTCTGTTTGCCTGTGAGTCATAATTGTTTGGCCAATAGAATGTTACAGAGAGGGAGGGCCTTAAAGTATTTAAAACCCAGTTTAGCAGCCAACAGACACTCCTGATGAAGCCGTAACAACGGCGAAACATGTAGAGTGTTTCAGCCCATACAAAAGAGGAAGAACAACTGAGGTCCACCCCTGCCATCAGATCCGGAAGTTCGCTTAACAACCGGAAGTGACGCAAAGGGAGTGCCTGGCGTGGACGCGAGAGTATTGTGGTGGAGCAGAGGATAGGGAGGAACTCAAAAGGATCGCGACCAGATGAGCACCCACTACCTATAATATCATACTGCCTACCTCGATCATATGAAGTGTAAGCCTGCATTTTTTTAATCCCTTTTAATACTAAATACCATCTGCACTATATGGTCTCTTTTCTTCTTTTTTTCTCCGTGGAGGTTGGGGGCTGGTGGCTGCTGTATACACAGGGAACATCCACCCCTTAAGTTGGATGACTGCCTGAATTTGACTGCTTTATTGTGAGTAGTTATTTTTGAGCTTTGTTTGCACAAATTTATTCACAACAGTATTACACTATGTAGTGTTTCTTTATTTCATAACTACGAGACGAGCTCCCCTGATTTGTTGGAGGATCACCTGGTGCAAGACGAGTGGAACAGTCTTTATCAAGGGTTGCAGTTTGTTTCTAAGTTTCTTAATTTTTTCTTTAAATCACTTGACTGTTATTATTATCACATTGCTTTATTATTTACACATATGTGGTTGAATTGTATATTGTCACATTTAGGGTGTGTTAGAGCGCTATTGTTAGTTTTTTTACACCCAGCACATACCCAGAATGTAACCGTGCTAGGTTAAGGCAAGCTTTAGAATACTCGTGGTCTCGTCTGTATAACACCAATATACAAATAAATGGTTAAGGCTTACACAAAAATGCAGAAATTAAAACATGAAATCTCAATCTCAAAAACAGCACATTGCATCAGAAAATTAAACCTGCAGCACCTTGCAAAATATATTATATCTCAACTCCCAACAAATCAGCACCTAGACAAATAAATATATACCAAATGGCAATCAAACAATTGCATGTTAGTGTGTACATGATGCAAATAATCTGTGCATCATGTAACACTATGACAAATCAATGTTAATAATAAAATAAACAATTACCAACAAGATACAAAAACAAAGCAAGTAAACATAAAAATATTTACCATCAATCAATTAATCTAATCAAAAATCAATTATAATCCAATCAAAATCAATTACACAATTCACTTTTCAATTCCTTAAAACCAAAGCATAGTGAAAAAAATTCAACTTCCATGTAACCACCATCATACAAAATCTCACTACCAAAAATAAGCCAATATTAAAAAGCAAGCCCCTGAAATAAACTATTGCAAAGACCATCAAAAATTACATGTAAATAAGAAACAATTACATTACACATACCAATTTCTAAAGAAAGCTGCCAAATACATTTTAAAAACATCAAAAGAACATAAACAAACATATGCAAAACAATAATTTATTATCCCTGTATGTCTATCAAAAATTACAATACAATAAAACCATTCAGTGTCCCTATATGTATTTATATCCATAGGGACATCCATAAATACAGGGCCAATAAATGGACATTAAAAAAAACACATAATTTTTTTCCCAAAAACCTGTAAAAGTAACATAAAAGACATTTCTTTTGTGTACTTACCCTTAGATGGCCCACTCACCGAATTCCCAGGGTACCGGATGCTCTAGAACCAACAATCCACAGGTAACCATAAAATAAAAAACCATTACAATCCAAGTGTGTCTTTTTTCTTCTATTTGTAATCCAGACCGTCACAAAATAGAGGAAAAGAGGAGCACACAGGAGACTTGTTTTGAGTTTGAAAAAAACTTCAATAAAGTATTCACTGCATCAGAGCTAATAAGGTAATGTTTCGGAATAACGTGTCCCTTCCTCAGACCCAGCACCTCTGGGTCTAGTGCTGGGTCTGGTGCTTGGTCTGGTGCTTGGTCTGGTGCTGGGTCTGGTGCTGGGTCTGGTGCTGGGTCTGGTGCTGGGTCTGGTGCTGGTTCTGAGGAAGGGACACATTAGTCCTGAAACGTTACCTTATTAGCTCTGATGCTGTGAATACTTTATTGAAGTTTTTTCAAACTCAAAACAAGTCTCCTGTGTGCTCCTCCTTTTCCTCTATTTTGTGCCTGTTATCAGGTCCAGCTTTGAGACGCCGGGACCATTTGAAGGTAAGCACCAGAAGCAGAATAATATTTTTATACTTTCTATAAACAGTGGTGTGCCATTTATACCCATTATTGCTCCTAATCCATACCGTCAATCTTGGGGTCTTCGGGGTCTTCTTTACCTTTTCCAGGGTCTTCTAGGGTTTTCTTCTGCCATGCCCTGGTCCTCTTCTTGGGAGGGAGGTCCTTCCTCCACGGCGACTGGCTGTAACGCTCGGCCTGCCCACAAGCCAGGTGAGACCTCGGGACTGAGGTGGAAAGGAGAAATACCACACACCTAACAGTAAACGGGGGCATGGCCGGAGTGTGGAAGTAGCGTAGCTGGTCCAGTGAACAAAAATAGAAAGAGTTCAGTACTTGCCAACTCCAGCGTCGAAGGGTAAAGTCCGTAAGCCAATGGTCAAGGTGTAGGAAGAGCAGCGTGGTAGAGTGTCCGTAGGCAGAGTCCAAGGGATATAGAAGACTGTAAGGTAGAGAGTCCAAAGCCAAATCCAAGGGTTTCCAGAGAGCAGCGTGATCGAAGTCCAAAGCCAAAGGTCAAAATCCAGGGAGGTCAGCAGAGAATCCAGGGACAGGAACAGGGACTGAAACACAAGAGAGCCAAGCAGAAGCAGACAGCACCACGGTACAAAAGCTATGCAGAGCAAAGAGGTAATGGTGAGGGGAGACTAAATAGTAAGCTGGGACCTATCAGAGGAAAGGGAGGAGCGGAGGTGCGGCCCAAGGGAAGCCCTTATAGGGGAGAAGAGCCAGGGGCGGCGGACCTGGTGGAGCAGGGGCAGGGAAGCACGTCGATGCGTGCGCCGCATCAAAGGAGGCGGGGTCAGGCTCCCGGCACCAGGAAAGGGAAGCCTGGGTCCGCGCGCAGCCATAAGGGTGACGCGCGCAACCCGGAAGTGCAGGAGCAGCTGCAGGGGAGACACCGAGGGCTGGGGCATGCCGGGGAGAAGAGGTAAGGAGGCGGTGGTAGCGGGAGTCCCCGCAGCACGGGTCGTTACAGTACCCCCCCCTTGAGGGTCAGACTCCGTACGATCCATCCAATGTCTGAGGGTAAATTTTTGGTGGAATCGTTTGAGTAGAGACGGAGCGTGAAAATCAGCATGCAAGACCCAAGAACGATCCTGAGGTCCGTATCCTTTCCAGTGGACCAAAAACTGGAGTTTGCCCCTGGAGATGCGACAGTCAATGATGGACTGAATTTCACATTCCTGTTGTCCTGGTACAATTGCGGGAGGAGGCCGAAGTGAAGGATGAGTAAATCGTGTGCCTTGAATGAATGGTTTCCACAGTGAGACATGGAAGACTGGTGAAATCTTCATAGAGGGAGGCAACCGAAGCTAATAGGCCACAGGATTAACTTGTCTCAGAATAGAGATAGAGCCCAGAAACCTGGGAGACAGTTTAGGGGTTGGGGCCTTCAGTTTAATGTTTTTAGAAGAAAGCCAGACCTTCTCTCCAGGTACGAACTTGTGAGCCTCCTGACGAAGCCTATCTGCTTGTCTCTTCTGTCTTAGGACAGATACCTGTAAAGCAGTTTGAATCCTCCTCCATGACCCCTGTAAGGTGGTTACCCTATCATCTGCTGCAGGAACTCCGGACCTGGATGAAATCCATAGTTTATAAAAAACGGTGATTCTTGAGTGGACTCATTCTTGAGAGAGTTAATCGCAAATTCCGCCCATGGAAGTAACTCTGCCCAATTATCCTGAGAATCGGAAGAAAAACAACGCAAATACTGTTCGAGGGACTGGTTCATGCGTTCAGTCTGCCCATTCGTTTGGGGGTGAAAGCCTGAGGAAAAAAGAAGAGTAATGCCCAGCCTCTGGGAAAATGCACGCCAGAACTTCGAAACAGAGTACCACGGTCCGAGACAATGGACCACGGAACGCCATGAATACGGAAAATTTCTTTTACAAAAATATCAGCCAAAGTACTAGAATTGGGTACACCCTTGAGGGGAACAAAATGAGCTTGCTTGGAGAATCTGTCAACAAGCACTAGAATAGTAGTCATACCATTAGAAGGGAGAAGATCCACGATGAAGTTCATGGTAATGTGACTCCAAGGACGGTCCGGGACCGGGAGAGGTTGTAGTAGACCAGAAGGCTTTATACGGACTGATATATTTTGGGCGCAAACTGGCCAAGAGGAGGTGAAAGCTCTGTAGTCCTTTACCATATTGGGCCACCAAAAAGTTCGCCGAATCAGATCCGTAGTCTTCTTAAAGCCGGGATGGCCGGCAGATCTGGAGGAGTAACCCCATTCAAGAATTTTAAGATGAAAACGTGGGGCTGCGTAAAGATTTCCATCAGGGACCTCTACTCCTTCGGGGACCTGTGCTTGAGACTAAAATTTTATCCAGTATGTCAAAGGAGGCGGCAGAGATAAACAATTGGGGGGACAGAATACTCTCCGGGATGTCCTGTTACCTCTCCTCGGTGATGAACTGACGGGACAACGCATCCGCTTTGATATTCTTTGTCCCAGGAATATAAGAGATGATGAAGTTAAACCTTGAGAAGAACAACGCCCAACGGGCTTGACGGGGCCCAAGACGACGAGCACCTTCAATGTAAGAAAGATTTTTGTGGTCCGTCAGGATCAGAATGGGTTCCTTGGTTCCTTCCAGAAGATGTCTCCATTATTGTAATGCCATCTTGATGGCCAACAGCTCCCTATTCCCCACTGTAAGGATCCACGCTGCAGGTACACCCACTTCCAGCGCCTCCTTACCTTGTCTCCGTGCCGCCCAGGCTCCCTGGCGGCGTGCCTCTCCTCGCGGCCCTCCATGGCTGCTCCCGCACTTCCTGGTCGCGCGCGTCACCCTTACAGGCGCGCGCGGACCCATACTTCCATTTACTGGTGCCGAGCGCCTGACTCTTCTCCTCAGGTGCAGCGCGCGCATCACATGCTTCCCTGCCCCTGCTCCATCAGGCCTGCCCCCAGGCCCTTCTCCCTTATCAGGTACTTTCCCGGGCCACTCCTCCGCTCCTCCGCTCCTCCCCTTGCTCTGATAGGCCCCAGCTTCCCAGGCACTTCTCCCCTATCAGGTCCTCCCTCGGGCCGCTCCTCCGTTCCTCCCCTTCCTCTGATAGGTCCCAGCCCCCTATTTAGTCTTCCCTCACCATTACCACCTTGCTCTGCATAGCTTCTGTACCTTGGTGCTGTCTGCTGTTGCCTGGCCCCTTTTGTCTTTCAGTATCTATTCCTGTCCATGGATATTCTGCTGACCTCCCTGGGTCTTGACTTTTGGCTTTGGACTTCTATTACGCTGCTCTCTGAAACCCCTTGGATTTGGCTTTGGACTTACTACCCTGCAGACTTCTAGATCCCCTGGACACAGCTTACGGACACTCTACTACGCTGCTCTCTCCATCCCATGACCATTGGCTTACGGACTTTACCTTTCTACGCTGGAGTTGTCAAGTACGGTACCCTTTCTATTTTTGTTACCTGGACCACCTACGCTCCTTCCACACTCCGGCCGTGCCCCCGTTTACTGCTAGGTGTGTGGTATTACTCCTTTCCACCTCAGTCCCGGGTCTCGTCTGGCTTGTGGGCAGGCCGAGCGTTACACCCACGTCGTCATTTCTTTCTGCTGAAGAATTTTTTTTGGAAAAAACCCCACAGGTTGGAGTTTATCTTCGGGGGTGGTTCTTTGAGAGAGAACTGCACTGGCTCCCACGTCGGAAGCATCAACTTCCAAGGCAAAGGGGAGGGTGGGGACGGGATGTCGCAGAATGGGGGCCGAGACAAAGGCTTTTTTAAGAGACTCAAAGGCACGACTGGCCTCAAATGACCAAGAGGAAGGATCGGCCCATTTTTTGGTGAGGGCCGTAATGGGTGCTACAAGGGTACAAAAACCAGCAATAAATTTCCTATAATAATTTGCGAAGCCAAGGATACGCTGAATCGCCTTCAAGGAGTTAGGTTGTGGCCATTCGAATATAGAATTGAGCTTCTCCGGATCAATGGTGAACCCCTGGTCCGAGACAATGTATCCCAGGAAGGTAGTTGAGGATTGACGTAGAGGTTGTTGGCCCGAAGACGAGAGAGCACCATTTCTGTATGGAGAATGTGTTCCTCGAGGGTCTTGGAAAAAATGAGGATATCATCGAAGTAGAAACCTCATTCATACACTCTTGGAAGACTGCAGGGGCATTGCACAACCCAAACGGCATCACCAGGTACTCATAGTGACCACTGCGCGTGTTGAACGCGGGCTTCCACTCGTCGCCACTGCGGATGCGAATCAGGCTATATGCCCCCCGTAAATCAAGTTTAGAAAAAAACGTCAAGCCTTGCAGCCTATCGAAGAGCTCAGGGATAAGAGGCAAAGGGTAGCGATTCTTGATGGTAATTTTATTTAGGCCACGGAAATCGATGCACGGGCAAAGCGTCCCATCTTTCTTTTTTACAAAAAAGAATCCTGCTCCGGCGGGAGAAGTGGACTTCCGGATGAAGCCTATTTGAAGGTTCTCTGCGATATACTTGGCCATGGCCTCTGTTTCAGGCAAAGATAGAGGATATGACCTGGCTTTGGGAAAAGGGGCACCCGGAATTAAGTCAATCGGGCAGTCGAAAGGGCGATGAGGGAGGAGCTCCTCGGATTTGGTCTTACTGAAGACGTCCAGGAACTCCGAATAGACGTCCGGTAGAGTGGCGTCTTGCGGGGAACGGTTTGCAAGACGGTCAATACCGCAGCGGACGGAGGAGGCAATTCCACATGGGGAGATCTCCATTGAACGGGGAACTTGGCAGTCCAATCGATAATAGGATTGTGAAGTTTTAGCCATGGTAAGCCCAGAATGAGTTGAACCGAAGGGGAATGGATGACATCAAAAGAAATTAGTTCCAAATGTCCATCCTTCATAGAAAGTTCAATGGGAAGTGTCTCAAAGGAAATAAAGGCTGGCTGAAGAGGTCGACCATCGATAGCCTCCAACCCGACCGGAATGGCCTTCTCCTGGAGAGGAATGTTGTACTGGATAGCAAAAGCATGATTCATGAAATTCCCTCCGGATCCAGAATCGAGGAAGGCCAGAGCAGGGATTTGAATGCTGGCGTACTTAAGGAGGACAGGAAGTAAGATGCGCTTGGGGAGATCCTGTGCGGGAGAGGGGAAAGAAGAGATGGTACCCAGTGAGATCCCCTGATACCTCACTGGGTGTTGGCGTTTCCCGGCCTCAAGGGACAACGCGGCAAGATGTGCCCAGGAGATCCGCAATAGAAGCACAGGCCCTCGTTCCTCCGACGTAGTCGCTCCATAGAGGAAAGTTGATGGCTGCCCAGTTGCATGGGTTCTGGAGCATCCAATGCTGGTAAAGCAGGAGCAGGAGACTTGGAAGCAGAAGGCATAGAAACAGAAGTACGAGGACATTGACGTTCATCCCGCCTTTCCAGAAGTCGTTGATCCACCCTGATGCACAAAGAGATTAAGGCATCCAATGAGGATGGCCTCTCACGAGCCACCAGTTCGTCCTTTAAAGATTCTGAAAGTCCCTGCCAGAAAGCCGCGGAAAGTGCCCCATCGTTCCAGTCAGTCTCAGCTGCGATTGTCCGGAATTCCAGAGCGTATCGTGCCACAGATCTCCGACCCTGCGAAATGTGGAACAAGGAGGAAGCAGGCATATCACTACGTCCAGGGGTATCAAAGACTAAACAAAATTCTCTCTTAAAGTTGGGGAAGCTGTAAGTGAGTTCAGGTTTTAGCTCCCAGATTGGTGAAGCCCTGGCCAGGCGTCCCCGGTGAAAAGGGAGAAAACATAAGCTACCTTGGTTCGGTCCGTGGGGAAGCAAGAAGGTGACAGTTCGAATTGTATGTCACACTGATTTAAAAACCCACGGCATGCAAGCGGGTCTCCAGATATTTACTAGGCGTAGGGATTCGCAACTCCGAAGAGCCTGTTCATTCACGGGAGACAGTGGGAGGGATAATGGAACTGGAGACATTAACCTGGGGGATCTGAGAGGTTAAGGTAGCAACCTGTTGGTTAAGAGCGGTAACCTGGTTGTCCAAAAAGGTAAAGTGTTTGGAGATAGTGGTTAGGGTATCTTCCACCTCAGGGGGTCTGGGTCTGATGAGCTCTGCATTATGTAACGCTTGGCCTGTCCACAAGCCAGACGAGACCCTGGGGCTGAGGTGGAAAGGAGAAATACCACACACCTAACAGTAAACGGGGGCACAGCCGGAGTGTGGAAGTAGTGTAGCTGGTCCAGTGAACAAAAATAGAAAGAGTTCAGTACTTGCCAACTCCAGCGACGAAGGGTAGAGTCCATAATCCAATGGTCAAGGTGTAGGGAGAGCAGCGTGGTAGAGTGTCTGTAGGCCGAGTCCAAGGGATATATATATACTGTAAGGTAGAGAGTCCAAAGCCAAATCCAAGGGGTTCCAGAGAGCAGCGTGATCGAAGCCCAAAGCCAAAGGTCAAAATCCAGGGAGATCAGCAGAGAATCCAGGGACAGGAACAGGGACTGAAACACAAGAGAGCCAAGCAGAAGCAGACAGCACCAAGGTACAGAAGCTATGCAGAGCAAAGAGGTAATGGTGAGGGGAGACTAAATAGTGGGCTGGGACCTACAGTATCAGAGGAAAGGGAGGAGCAGAGGTGCGGCCCAAGGGAAGCCCTGATAGGGGAGAAGAGCCTGGGGGGCGGACCGGGTGGAGCAGGGGCAGGGGCAGGGAAACGCGCCGAGGAGGAGGCGGGGACCCAGCACCAAGAAAGGGCAGCCTGGGTCTGCGCGCGCCCGTAAGGGTGATGCGCGTGACCCGGAAGTGCGGGAGCAGCCGTGGGGGAGACGCCGAGGCCCGGGGAACGCCGCCGGGGACCAGAGGCAGCGGGGAGAAGAGGTAAGGAGGCGCTGGTAGTGGGAGTCCCCGCAGCGCGGGTCCTTGCACTGGCTTAAAAATGAGACAACATAGGCTTTTATTGGCCTATGACGTCACATTTTCATCATATGGTTCCCTCGGCCCTGATTGGGCTGTGAAAACAATGTGATTTTGGAAAAAAAAAATTTTGATGACATCATTTAAAGGAAATTACGCAAGCCAATCAGAATGGTTGTGCTTCATTTGCCTTTAAGATGACGTCATCAAAAGTAAGATGGCCGCCCTCACATGGTACGGGAGCCAATCAGAGCGTGGGAACGAAATCCCCAATCTGATTGGCTGAAGTACCATGTGACAGACTTGGGATGACATCACATCCGTTCTCCCTCAAGCCTCTATCACATGGTCTACTTCAGCCAATCAGAGTTGGGATTAAGTTCCTTAGCTACTGCCCTAGCATCAATTTTGGCAAGCTCTACCGCCTCAGGATATCGGGTGGCAAAGTCCACCATCGTGAGGCTGTAACGCTTCCAGGACCAGCTGGGAATCAGGAATGGTCTCCCAAGGTCCATGGATACCCTCTGGAAGGTTTCCCCTATTACCGGTAACGGGTTCAGGGGTGCCTTCACACGATCGCTCGCCCTACCCACTCGCTGGCAGGCATCACAGGACTGGCAGAAAACTGCCTCAGCCCTGGATGTCCCCGGCCAGTAGAAATGCTGCAACAGCCGGGCTCTCGTCCGAGTGATCCCCTGATGCCCCTCTAGTGGAATAGAGTGGGCTACCCGCAACTGCTGCCTATACTCCCGGGGTACCACTTGCTGTTGTTTGCCAGTCCAGACCTCATCTAACCCTGTGGTTCCTTGCTCTATATACAGGAGCCCGTGGTGCCACAAGAAGTAATCCGACCCGTCCCCTGGCTTAGATTCGGACGCCCGAAGTCTCATGCCCTCCAGGTTGGGGTCAGATCGCACTGCATCCCTAAACTGGGTACCTAACTCTGACCACCCGCTTGTCAAGGCTAAGTCGGGGGGACTGGGAACAGGTAAAGGGAACAATAAGTCAGGGTCAGTGTGCGACTTAGTCTGGCTTACCTGTCTGGTCTCCGCAGAGACCCCTGGATCTGTAGGTCCCAAATGCAGGGGGACAGGGGATGGTTCCACTGCGATCTTTGCTGCCTTGCTCCTGGTAATAAGAAGATAGATGATCGATGCCACCGCAGTTCCTATCGAAGTCAGACTCACCAGGTAGGATAATAAAATGATTTTATTTAACTACATAAAACAGATACTAACAAACATGACCAGGAGACCTCCTCCCTCGCGTTTCGAGCAAGTTTGCTCTTTCTCAAGGAGTATTGCTCCTGGTGATTGCTGCAACAGGGGTCAGCTCAGTTGTAAAAACGCAGGTAACATGGCCCAGGTCATTGCCAAGGAGGATCTCGGCACCTAACGCTGGCAATACAGCAACCTCACTCATGCCACATCCGGCACCCCAATCCAAAAAGACCCGGGCAACCTGGATGGACCGCGGTCCTCCATCGGGCATGGTCACTTGCATCCCGGTGCCCGGGAGAAAATCCTCTGGCCGCACCATATCAGGGCGTACCAGAGTCACCGTGGCACCGGAGTCCAGCAAGCCGCTTGCCTGCTAGTCCCCGATACTCACCTTTCGCAGATATTTCTGCCGGACATTGTTGGGCTGCATCCCGACTGGTGCAGCCTGATGTCCCCGATTTCCCTTGCTGGTCCCGAGGTGGCAAGTGCAGGTTTTCCCATGGATGTCCCTCTGTGGTTTGATTCCACGGCTGTGCTTGGCTCCTCTGTGTGTGCTAGTCGCACACAGGCGACCGGCCTCGCAGCTGGTGATCGTTGCATCTGATGGGGTCCCCCGGACTTGTCCTGGTCCGGATTGTCTGGCCCGAGCTGTCCAACCTTTTTGTAGGTGAAATACCGCCTCTCATGTCTAATTTCTGCAGCTTTGGGTGCGTTGCCTTCTGCTGCAGGCTTGTGGATCCACCGAGGGGTCATTTTGGCTTCCTTGGCCGGGCTGGCCACATCTTTGGGAGACGCTCTCTTGGTCATCAGAGCCCTGCTGGCCACATACTCATCCTTGCAGCATCCACATGGGTTTTTGGTTTGTGGTCAAAGACCCTTGCCCTCACATTCGAGGGAAGCTGCTGCAGTAGCTGCTCCTGGAACATCAAGTCCAGCAGTGTGTGGCACTTGGTGATCCCATAACCCTCCACCCACTGAGTGTCAAATCCATGCGGGCACCATGATCCACATAGGATTCCCGGGAATTTTTCTCCCCAGTCCGGAACTTGCCCCAGTAGGCTTCTGGGGTGAGGGCATACTGTGCGAGCAGCATACTTTTTACATGACCGTTGTCATCGGCATCCACGTGTGGAATACCCTGCCCAGTCTGCTTGGCTTTACCAGATAACAATGGACGCAGTCTCAGCACCATGTCCCGACGTGGGACACTGTACCGGAGACACTCTGTTTCAAAGTAATTGAGAAAGGCATCTATCTCATCCGTGCCATCCACGAACTTGCTGTTGCTGTGCTGGTCCACCCGGGGAATGTCCTGTTCCCCGTTGACAAGGTGGGAGCGTGGGGCTTTACCATGCACTGCGGCCAGTGTCTGTATCCGCTCCGCTGCGGAAGCCTTTTCTCCCCATGCGGTCAGGAGTGCTGTGAGCCCAGTGGCGGTAAGTCCAGTAGCCGCAGTGACTACCTCCTCCGCACCCGCTGGCGCAACGCCACCATTATTCAGGTGGTCACTTGCTCCCTCCCCATGTCCTTGCAGCTCCGGAGCTTGATCGACCTCATGCGCTCCGGGCTGATTGGTGTCTGCTGCCACAGCAGCTACAGGGCCAGATCCCTCCATGGGAGCCATTCTGGCTTCGTGATTCTCCAAGTCCACCTCCAGTTGTGGCTTTGACCAACCGGCTGTCGGTAATCCATAGCCCTCACATCTCTCCACGATCCGAGCTCGGTCCCAGGATCGGAACCTCCCTGAGCGGAGACTCATGGTATGATGTTAGCACAGGTGTATGGGCAAATGGCAATGTGTAATATCTCATGCTCTTGTGAATCGTGTGTAAGTTACCACTTGTCTGGGGAGCTCGCAATCTACGAGTTTCCCCCACTATGTTATAGAATCCCGCAGGAGACTATACCATAGGCTCAGTCAGCGTCCCACCGCTGTCACCAGTTAATATAAGCCTGTCACAGTAGACCAGGTCTTACCAACAATTAATACCGGGATTCTGGACTGAGCACACAAGATGAGTAAAATAAATTGTAATTTATTTCTTTTTAAGTCAAACACACAATACTTCACAATTACAGTCAATAAAACACTTACTGGGATGGGGAAACAAAATCAAATGTCCACAGAACGAATCAAAGTGTCTGGGTGCCCCTGCACGCATGCAAGTGGGTGCGCGATGTGAGCCGTGCGACAGTCCTTGGCTAGGGGCGCAATTTGCCAGCCCTATATCTCCGCCAAAAGGAATTATTTCGTAATGTCCTTACAGGATTCGTTCGGGAATACTTAGCTCAAACGAATTCTGGAAGAAGGGTGCGATCCTTGGTTTCGATGTAGTTAACCCCTCACACTCTGGAACCGCTGACGCTAAACCTTAGACGTTTCTTGGTTGATCTTAGGTGAATCTGACTGGGACTGGGCTGCAGGCATCTTTATAGGGTTAAGGGTCCTATACCTAACATATACACCCAATCCTTTTGTGGGAATAATTTTCCCCACCTATCCCCGACTTGCCAGTACCTTACAAAGAGGGCAGAAATTGCTTCCCTCTTTGCACAGAGCATGTGCCAACCTCACACCTGAGCTGCTTAGCATACCGGGCCCAACCCCTTACCTGGTGACAGTAAGTCTGGGGCTTGGCTACCAAGTGTGAAGTGCCCATACTTCCCACCGGTATCGGGCAATTAACAATATTCTGGCCACCCTAACACCTAGGGTCTCTGAGGCTTTTCAACTCCGAGCTTCTCATAGACACTGGGGCACTGCCTCAGCAGGGGGCCTTTTGAAGTGCGGAGATGAAAAATCCCTCAGCTCATTCATCCATAACATATGGGCATGTTAATGGATTCAGGACAGGAAAGGATTCCTACCTGTACATTTTTAAACACCATAAAATACAGTTTATTTATAAATGTATGTTCTGCTTGTGCAACAATTATAAATTTATATGTATGTTTATGGTTTCTTTTAACCTAGCTGCACTCCAAAAATTAGAGTGCTAGCTCTTTCGTAATGCAGGTTATCCACTTAATTGAATGGGCTCTCTGATGTGGGTTGAGTTTTGACCTATTATCGGTCTGGGTTACAAGCCGGCACACAATGTATCCGTGCTGGCTTTGATCAGTAACCGCAATATACGCCAACAATTCCAGCTTAAGTGGTTAATGAGCCCGGTGGATACATTTTGACAAGAAGGCACTTCAGCCTGACCGCAAACCACCTATCCAATTGTCTTTGCGGTTTAGAGGTCTACGGCTTAGGAAGTGATCCCTATTCTTCAAAGCGGCCACCCATTCACAGGCACACTTCTTCACTTAGCGCTTGGTTCAGCGCTTGCGGCTCCCCCTTGTGTCGCAAACACAGCTAGAACATTTTCATTCATTCAGTGTAACTGCAGCTATTTTCCCAGCTGCAAACCAGGGACAAAAATGGTAGTGCAAGGGAAGACATGATACACACGCAGCCGCGCTAAATCTAATGCGGCTGCCCCCGCAGTTTAAAAATAGCGCGGGCGGCGCGCGGCTGTCTTCGGCCGAAAACCGGCCGGTTTACCCACGCCTCGGGTGCTTTCAATAGCCGCGCGGAAAACTCCATTTTTAAACGGAGAACAGACCCGCGGCTAGCCCGCTATGCACTCGGCATGCTTTAGAATAAAGATTGCCGGGACAGTATGATGGGGACAATCCAGTTTAACCCGTTCAGTCCTAACATGGATTAGGGTTAACCAGCCCGGCATAATACCTTTATTATTTGCCTGGTTAACCCCCTCCGGCCACATGGACTTCATCATTGAGCTACCCAGATCTAAAGGGATGGACACAATAATGGTGGTCGTGGATCGTTTTTCTAAACAGACGCACGTCATTCCACTCAAAGGTTTGCCCAGTGCTCCAAAATTGCCGGAGGTCTTCATTAAAGAGATCTTCAGACTCCATGGTACTCTGCAAGTCATAGTCTCTGACTGAGGCTCACAATTGATTTCCAGGTTCTGGAGGGCCTTCTGCCAAAGACTGGGCATTTCTCTGCATCTCTCATCTGGGTATCACCCACAAACCAATGGTCAAATGGAACGGACCAATCAGTCCTTGGAACAGTTCAAAGGCTGTTTTATTTCTGATGTCCAGGACAATTGGGCGGATCTTCTCCCATGGGTGGAGTTTTCGCATAACAATCTACGGAATGAATCTACCTAATAATCTCCTTTCTTCACTAATGATGAGTTACACCCCTCATTTCTCCCTTACTCAGTCTCCAGATCCGGGGGTCCGCTGCCGAGGACAGAATCCAGTACCTCCCGGATTCCTGGGAAAAGATTCAAGGGAATCTGAGACACGCCGTCGCAATACAAAAGAGACAAGCTGATCGTCACCGCCGGGAGACTCCCACTTACACTCCTGGACAAAAGGTCTGGCTGTTATGAAGAATATTTGACTGAAGGTCTCTTCACCCAAACTGGCACCTAGGTTCATCGGACCTTTCGTCATTACGGAGAGGGTCAACCCTGTTGCCTACCGGCTTAAACTGCCGGCAACTATGAAGATCCCTTCAATATTCCACATATCACTCCTTACACCCTTTTTTTCAGGATCCTCAATCTACCATTTGGGACTTGCCCCCTCAGCCTATTCTCATGGAGGGTCAACAGGAGTTAGAGTTGCAAGCTATTCTCGATTCAAGGGTATCAAGATGAAGACTACAGTACCTCATCCATTGGAAGGGTTTCGGTCCTGAGGAACGTAAGTGGATCCCTGAGGAACAGATACACGCCTCCAGACTGATTCGGTCCTTTCACCACAAATTCCCTTTGAAGCCATCTATGGGTCGCCAGGAGATCTCCCCTATAGAGGGGTACTGTCGGGATCGATGCTAGACTCCGTCCCTCTGACCCGTTACGTAACAGTACCTGCGGCGCGCGCAGACCCCGGTCTGCGTGTGCGCGCCTACCTAATAAAATACCCGCAGAGGCATGCCTCTGGCACATCAACACGGCTCCTGCTCACGCTGGCGACGCACTGTGCTCCTCCTATGTGCACACGCAGCACGGAAGCTGATCCCAAGAAAGGTATCAGCTGTCTCTCACCTGCAGCAAATCTCTCTTCCTCCTATTGGCTCATAGCCTATGTCTGATGTCACTCCACTGCTGCCTCCTGGTTGGTTCCCACCTTCTTCATTTACCCTATCTGTTCCTGTGCAAGTTGCTGAGCATACACTGATGTTTATGTGCTGTGTTCACTGCTTCCTGTGTTTTGCCTGTTTTTGTGCCTTTCCTGACCTGTGTTGTGACCCCGGCTCGTACTTGGACCTGTCTCTTGTGTACCCTCGGACTTCGACATGTTATTGGACCCCTACACTCTCCTCAATTCGACCACATCTTACAGATATCAACTACTCTTCTCTCTCCAACCCCGACCACGGCAAGTTTCACGACCTACCCGAACTCTCCTACCTGACCCGGCTACACGACTCTGACTCTGCACTCTGGACCTGGTCCCATTGCTGTAGGGCGTCGGTTATATACATCCCCACCAAAGCCCCGCGGTCTAGTCCTGTTTGTGGTGAGCGCAGCATGACAAAGGTGTGCGGGGTGGGCATTGTTTATTGTAATTGTCGCAGTTTCCTTAATAAAGCTTTGCCCGGTTTATCCACCCCAGAAGTTGTGAAGCAGGGTTTTTGAGAGTTGGGGAGGGGAGTGGCTCGAGAGGTGGGTAACTCGTGTAAGTGCCGGCCTGATTCCTCCGGTAACTACACCCCAGGATGCCATTTGATACATTGCAGGCTGAGGTAGTCAAACAAATGCAAAGTTCCCTGATACATGATACAATTTAGAGGCAAGTGCTCAGTTTTTATAGGAACTCACCACACCGGGTAACCACTAATTAAAATAACCCCATGTACCTGAGGGCTTCTTTTACCCTGGGGTTACCTTAGCAAAAACAGATGCAGCCACCGGTATCAGAACCTTTCCTGGGAAGTTCTGGGGCAGTCTCACAGTAAATGCCTCAACATTGTCTGAACATTGCCTCAACATTTCAGGGAAATTCTTAATGGCTCACTCAGTTTGAATGGGACTGCAGGGACCCCCGCTGTGTTAATCTGATGGGCCATTAAGAATCTCACAGAAATGTTGAGGCATTTTCTGTGAGACTGCCCCTTAATCCCCCAGAATGTCCCAGGTAAGTGTTCTAATACTGGTGGCTGCATCTGTACCTTCTATCACTCCTGTAATAGGGTAATATATGTCAATGGGGCAAAAAGAGAGATGGGTGGATGGAGCCTGTAGAGGAGAAGACATGCCAGAGGCGGAGTTTGTGGAAAAGGAAAGGACAGATAGCACAATATCTCTGGTTATAACGCACAATATCAAAGACTTTTGGAGTAAAATATCACAATACTGTATACCCTAAAATATTCCACCTAAAGTAATGAAATGTGCACACTTTTCTCACTCGAAATTTTTGAAATGCACCCGTTTTTTTTTCTGTGATTTCGCTAAACACTAAAATGTCCCTGGAAAATAAATTTTCAATTTACTATTAAGAGGATCCAATGTTAGGGCTCTTTAAAAGCCCATCTGTTTCCTTTCCTATCTTCTCACTCTATCTCCTGTCCTCTACCCCTCTCCCTCCTTCCCTCCCCATCCCAGACCTAAGCTGCCTTGGGAAAGCAGCCGAGTCAAGGGTCTCCAATCCAACAGCCATGAAATGACTAATACAACAACATTAAAACTTATATCCATGAACGTGAAAGGTTTAAACTCAGTGGGGAAACGAAGATTAGCTCTGCAGGAACTGAATAAGCTCAAAGGAGATATCCTTTTCCTGCAAGAGACACATTTCAACTCTATTTCACCCCCCAACACTTTTAATAACACGTATCCTCAGGCGTACTACGCATCAAGCTGCAAGAAGAAGATAGGAGTGGCCATTTTATTTCGTAGTAACACTCCTTTTGCGATAGATAAATCCGTTGCAGACCCGGAGGGAAGATATTTAATCCTATTGGGTTCTCTTTCAGGGGTGCCGATCACCATGGTGAACATCTATGCACCAAATGAAAACCAGGTTCCTTTCCTCGAGACAGTGTTGGAGATAGTAAGTAGACACAATCACACATCAGTAATACTTGCAGGTGATTTTAATATGATCAGTTCCCCGGAACATGATAGAGCCAATGCTCATGGCACAGTCCCACCCAAGACTACTATCCTTAATGCTAAGAAATTTAAGGAAATAATGAAAGATTTCCCACTGTTTGATATCTGGAGGTCCCAACACCAGGGACAGAGAGATTACTCCTTCTTCTCAACCCCACATCAGACCTACTCGAGGATTGACTATTTTCTAGGTACCAGGGATGTTCTCCAGGCGTCCTCCCAGTCGAATATTGGCTCAATTTCTTGGTCTGACCATGCCCCCACTATTAATTTTTTATTTAGCTTCATTGAACTTTAAAAAAAATAATAATATTAATAATAGAGGTACTAAATAAAAAAGCAAAATAGTGACCCTGTTACATCTGTACCTGACACACTCATTATATTATGTCGGAATATGACAGGTATCTCCATATGCCCAATGTCTGTAGGTCTCTTTTCTTACTCAGCATTTTCCCTTTAACTGTCCCTCCTCCCCATAATGTTACACAGTGTGCAGATTCCATCACTATTCCCCTAAGAAATCCCATCTCCCCCGATGTAGCGGGACGGAGACCCTGTAATTAGGTGAGGGCGAGCCTGTAATTACTGATCCCCTTGGTACAGTTATTCACTGGACGTGTTGGGTCTTTGTGATGCCCAGAAGATGTGAGAGAAGGAAACCAACCCCACTAATTATAATGTTACAACCAACCCCACTAATTATAATGTTACAACCAACCCCACTAATTATAATGTTACAGTGTCCTCTGAGTACCAGGTTCTCACCTGCTACCTGAGATAAACACACATACTGTATATATACATGGGACATACTGAGAGGGCAAGCACAGAACTAGGATACTCTGTAACACATATATATATACATGGGACATACTGAGAGGGCAAGCACAGGACTAGAGCAACAGCACTGATTGTTGGTGGAAGGCGTCCATTATAACCATATATATATAGGTAGTTATAACTATACGTGTGACTGCGAGACCCAGCTATAAGAAGCTCAGAGACAGTGAGATATTTCAATGTTAGCATGTAACTGACAGTGAAAGATGTATCTATTAGGAGCTCAGAGACAGTCTATAATTCAGCTTTATGGGCAGCCTGAGAACAGGCATTAAGCAGCTCAGGTAGAGAGAGGCTGGCAGTGAGATATAGGCAGCCTGAGAACAGGTATTAAGCAGCTCAGGTAGAGAGAGGCTGGCAGTGAGATATAGGCAGCCTTAAACAGCATAAGCAGCTCAGGTAAGAGAGCTGGCAGTGAGATTAGGCAGCCTGAGAACAGCATAAGCGCTCAGGTATGAGAGAGGCTGGCATGAGATAAGGCCAGCTGAGAACAGGCATTAAGCAGCTCAGGTAGAGAGAGGCTGGCAGTGAGTTACAGGCAGCCTGAGAACAGGCATTAAGCAGCACAGGTAGAATGAGGCTGGCAGTGAGATATAGGCAGCCTGAGAACAGGCATTAAGCAGCTCAGGTAGAGAGAGGCTGGCAGTGAGATACAGGCAGCCTGAGAACAGGTATTAAGCAGCTCAGGTAGAGAGGGGCTGGCAGTGAGATATCGGCAGCCTGAGAACAGGCATTAAGCAGCTCAGGTAGAGAGAGGCTGGCAGTGAGTTACAGGCAGCCTGAGAACAGGCATTAAGCAGCTCAGGTAGAGAGAGGCTGGCAGTGAGATATAGGCAGCCTGAGAACAGGCATTAAGCAGCTCAGGTAGAGAGAGGCTGGCAGTGAGCTATAGGCAGCCTGAGAACAGACATTAAGCAGCTCAGGTAGGGAGGGGCTGGCAGTGAGTTATAGGCAGCCTGAGAACAGGCATTAAGCAGCTCAGGTAGAGAGAGGCTGGCAGTGAGATATAGGCAGCTCACCTGGAGACAGAGCTTTGCTTTAAGCTGCCCAGATAACCAACACCTGGATAAAGGGAACACTCTGAGAATCATCTGGCTTCTGGCTTCCTGTGTCCGATAACGCAAAGGAAACAAACCTGTGTGAGTAATGCAAGTACATCCGCTGATATCTGACTTAGGGTCGTTAACTGTGTAATAACCAGACTTTAATATAATCAGATTTGTTTATTCTATAACTCTGGCAATGAGTCCCCCAAAGAGCTCACACTCTAATTGTGGTGCCTGATGCACAGGGAGATAAAGTGACTTGTCCAAAGTTACAAGAACCTTACACTTTGATTTAAAGCAGATGCACCCACTTCAAAGGCAGTATTATTACCATTATTACTCCTTCAGCCCATATAAGATTGTGGCACATATTTACTAATAAGTGTTATGCCAAGAGACACGTTCTAGCTCTAGGTGTCTTCTTACACCACAAGGTTACACAGATACATAGTTACATAGTTACACAGTTACACAGTTACATAGTTACACAGTTACACTGTTACATATTTATATAGTTATATAGTTACACTGTTACATAATTATATAGTTATATAGTTACACTGTTACACAGTTACATAGTTACACCGTTACATAGTTACATAGTTACACAGTTACCCAGTTACACTGTTACACAGTTATATAGTTATATAGTTACACTGTTATATAGTTATATAGTTACACAGTTACACAGTTACATAGTTACACAGTTACACAGTTACACAGTTACACAGGCTCAGGTTGCAAAAATACATATATCAATCAAGTTCAGCCTATGCTAAATTTAAACTCCAGATATTTATCCTATATTTACGATATTTTGATCCAAAGGAAGCAAACACAAAACCCCAGTGAAGGTGCCTTATAGAGTAGCAGCGCTTAGTTAATATGCCCCCAAAGTGCTGCAGATGCTAGCTTGGTCTCCCTGCCTATCTGTGCTGCGTGACACAGGGAAGGGGGCTTTGTTTTAATAACTCCCCTAGAAATATAATCAGCGAAAATAAACAATAAGTTATCACACGTTATATTATATATTAATGTTATTGAGGTTTCTGTTTGCTTTTGCACAAGTGCAATCACACTAACAAAGCTGCAGGAAACTGAGAGGTAACAGCCCCTTTGTGAGGGGAACTCACGAGAAGCCCGAGAGACGCGTCTTTTATTAACTTCAGCAGGGAACTTCAGGGAGTTATTACAGCATTATTCTGCGTGGGGCTGGCATAGTAACTGGGGGATACATGCTATATCTGCCTTTAGGGGGCAGTTATGGGGCATTGCTGATATAAGGAGTTACCCCCTTTGCTGGGGTAAACATCTATTGCCACCATACAGCAGCGGTGCAAGTACAATTGCCCACATAGGGATCTATTTACTGAAGCTGCAAAAACAGTCTCTCTGTTACTTTATTTGTACTGGCCTGTGATAAGAAATATCTGATTATTATTATTATTATTACTATTATTATTATTATTATTATTATTATTATTATTACTGGTATAAATAAAGATGCTGCCTTCCTTTGCATCATTTATCAGAATAAGAATAAAGTAAGAATCCCAGAAATAAGTTAAGGAGTTTTATATCTTCAGGCGCCAAACTCTATTTACTAATGTCTCCCGGCTGCAAAAGGTGGGCAAAAACAGAGAACAAAACAGCCATTTCCATCAGAGAATAGGAAAAGGAATCCCATTGGAAGCTACGGGAGATTTTGCAGATAAATCTAGCGCACAGATTTAGCGCAGACTTTGTCCCACTTTTGCAGCTGGGAGACATTATTAAATATCCCCATAGGATATAAAATACCTGCTGCTTATCCTAACGTGGGATCTAATGTACTAGCAAATTACCATTAACATCATTCTATGTAGCGATTTAGAGCTATTTGGGGTATGTAACTGAGGGATTTTCACCTCACATCTTTCAGCCCCAATACCCCAAGTCCGGTCTCAGCTTGTGATGTGAGGAACGTCAGTTAGGAAGGAGATAGGAGATGCAGATATTATAATGCAATATGTGAATACTGGGTGGGGGGTCTCTGCTACCTCACAGAAAGGTCCCATCCAAGTCATTAGGACTTTCCGTGCAGAATCAGCGCTATCTCACTTTATTGAATGACCCCCAATGTGTCACTGCGCTGTGTTATCCTTTATCTGTGTCAAAAAAACTCCTTATAGTCTAAGATGGAATAATCCTATTATCTGTGTCACATGTAGGACTAAGTATGTGAGTAACTGCTGTGTCTCTTACAGGCAGTGAGATTACTGGCAGTGATAGTACAACAGCTTCTCTTTGCCTGGGACACAGGACTAATAAGAGGAAGGTCCCAGTTACACACAGAAGACACAGCAGGGAAAGGGATTATAACAAGGGCTGCAGCCCCCATCCCTACTATAGAGGTCAGAGAGAGGTGTTTGTGTAGGTGAATGGGTAAAGTGGCTTCAGTCCAAGTTTTCCCCCTTTCATAGAATTAAACGATCCATTTTCCCTCCTGTACAGAAGCAAAACGTGAGAGCGTTGTACTGAGGAAGTCAGGGAGATACAGGGTCTCTGCTCTGAATGTATTTCTCTGCTGCAGCTTCTGGGATATGTCTGTGCTCATGCAGGTTACAGGGATGTTATTTCTGTAATTAATGCCACTAGTGTCACTTGATAGGTGACAGTTTGGCAGAAACATGTATATGTGTTGTGTGTTTGAGTAGAGTCAGCAATTTATCTTCAAATTATCCTCAGGATGGAAATAATAATAATAATGTTCTTGTTCTACCAGCTGGTTCTAGCACAACGTGCTGCTTCTGCCCTGGTCACTGACCCATCCTACTGTCCTGCACTGGAAAGATACTGTGTGCAGGAATAGTGTGATCCTAACTGAAAGGACCCAACACCAGTCTCCATGAGGAGGTTCCTCCAGCTTCTGATGCTGCTCTCCTCCCTGGGCGAGGGGCATCCACAGCAGGGCTGCCGGCTCCAAGGCTGGAATATGGAGTCTTTCTCCCAACCTGGGGATGTCCTCATTGGGGGGGTGTTTGTTGTACACTCTGGCTTTGACATCCCACAGCTGTCCTTCCAGGACCCGCCTCAGCCAGTCTCCTGTAAGAGGTGAGTGCATGGGGCTATATGGGGGTAATGTCATTTAATTATCCAATAGAAAGTGTCCGGATATAACGTCTAATTATCTGTAATGCAAATGCATAGAACCTGTGCTCCTCCCTTTAGGAGAATGCAGCAGGTAGAAAATTGGCCTTATAACAAATATACAATTCCAGCACAATTCCTCCCAAATTGTCTTGCAATGTATTAGTGATATTTCTACATTTAGAGCCGAAGCCTAATAATAAAGGAGACATTTAGTTGTCTCATTGTCTGTAACAGAAAAGAAGGACAGTGGTCACCTCATATTACGGACGTACAAATGGTAAAACACTTCTCCCCCACAGTCGCTGCACAAATAGAGATTGTATAAGATAAATATCACATAGCGACTTCCTGACCCCGTATATATAAACTGATGTACCCTTTTCATTGCAAAAGAAGACAACCCCAATGGAGTTATTTGAATTGAAGAAGGGACAGTGGGTCGCGAAATGCTTTGGGGTTTGTGCGTGAAGGATTATCCTGGTGACCATGTTCTATCCAATAGCACATTCACCTCAAATATCTGCATTTCACGCGGGAGTTTATTTTTCTGCGCTACTCCCTTTGTCTCTTAGGGGCCTATTCTATAAGCCTTCATTTAAATAATCGCCGGGCCGGTTTCGCCGCCAGTTTTCTGAGCGTTGCTATCACGGTATTCATAAAGCCTCGAATATCTGCGATAGAAAAATGCCCAAAACTGGCGAGTAGCCGGCGACGTGATGTTCGCCCGCTTCACTCAAAAGGGCTCACCCGGCGACCTACTGCAATCTGGGCGGCGCATATATCACCAGCGATCACTAGATTTTAATACAAACATTAATACTAGTATAGATGAGCAGGGGGTGTCCGGAGCAGAACTGCATTGATTTCAGGTCCGGGGAACACTGCTTCCCGAGATACAGGCCACGTTATGAGGTGCCGGTATCTGCTATGCATTTAAATGTCTCGCATCACGTTACCGTGGGATTTAAATGCATAGGAGATATCGTCACCCCATATCAGGGCCCATATCACGGGAAGCAGGGGGTCCCCGGACCTCAAATCAATGCGGTTCATCTCCGGAGTCCCCCTGCTCACATACACTAGTATTAACATTTTTATTAAAACAGCTTCATTACCTTAGCGACTAGACACTAAGGCAATGAAGGGGTTAAACCTCAATAGCCTGTTTCTTGGGGCAGAGGGGTTGGATGAATGGGGTAGTAGTCCCAGGGTAGGGGATTAGGCCTGCCTGAAAGGTTGTGGGAGGAGTTAACCCCTTCACTACCATAGCAGTGGGAACCACTATGGTAATGAAGGGGTTAACCAGTCCCGCTACTCCCCTCTGGTAGGCCTAAACACCCACTCTTTGGTCTACTACCCCCTTCACTCAATCCCTCTACCCCCAAGAAATAAAAATAAACACAACAACCCTACTACCACCTCCTCTACCCCCAACAACTCCCCCCCCCCTCCAAAACATACAGTACAGTAATGGGTAAAATGGCTATTATATACATATGGATAATAGCTCATTTGCCCATTATAAAAGCCAGCATAAATAATGCAAATAAAACTTTCTACTTACCCCTGCCATCATGAAGGGCATCCTCGTCAGCTTACTCCAGGTCCATGTCCTCCGACGCCAGCAAGAGTACATAAAAAAATACAATCTAATGGCCCCTAACACCTTAATCAACACTTAGCGATTAATAACCTATAGCTATAGTAATAAAGGGGTTACTGTATGTCTTGGGTGGGGGTGGTGGTTATTTGGGGTAGAGGAGGTGGAGTTATTGTGTTTTTGAATGTTTATTGTGGGTAGCGAGGATGGATGAAGTTGGTATTTGGCCCTTGGTGGGTGTTTATACCTATCGGTTGAGTAGGGAGTGGGGGCGGTTAACCGCAAAGGTAATGAAGGGGTTAAGTCCAACTGCAACCCCCCGCAAGGCCTAAACACCCACCAATGGCCAAATACCACCTTCACCCTACCCCTCTACCCACAATAAATATGGTACTGGTAGTTAACCCCTTCATTGCCTTAGCGGTCATTTGCTTAGGTAATGACATTGCCTGTAAATGCATTTTTATTGCATGGGATTCCTGCCGGGGGCCTCCAGTGCTGATATTAAAGAGTTTCAGCTCCGGAGACTCCCGGTATCCACCTGAGGCAGGAAAAACACATTTTGTTCTATGTCCTCTCTCATCTCATTCTCAGCAGCTTCTCCCGAAGCTTACTGAATAGCAGTAGCCATTATAGGCAGCCTGAGAACAGGCATTAAGCAGCTCAGGTAGAGAGAGGCTGGTAGTGAGATATAGGCAGCCTGAGAACAGGCATTAAGCAGCTCAGGTAGAGAGAGGCTGGCAGTGAGATATAGGCAGCCTGAGAACAGGCATTAAGCAGCTCAGGTAGAGAGGGGCTGGCAGTGAGATATAGGCAGCCTGAGAACAGGCATTAAGCAGCTCAGGTAGAGAGAGGCTGGCAGTGAGATATAGGCAGCCTGAGAACAGGTATTAAGCAGTTCAGGTAGAGAGAGGCTGGCAGTGAGATATAGGCGGCCTGAGAACAGGCATTAAGCAGCTCAGGTAGAGAGAGGCTGGTAGTGAGATATAGGCAGCCTGAGAACAGGCATTAAGCAGGCATCAGTAGAGAGAGGAGTGGCAGTGAGTATAGGCAGCCTAGAAACAGGCATTAAGCCAGATAGGTAGAGAGAGGTGGCAGTGAGTATAGGCAGCCTGAGAACAGGCATTAAGCAGATCAGGTGGAGAGGCTGGCAGTGAGTATAGGCAGCCTGAGAACAGGATTAAGCAGCTAGGTAGGGAGAGGGCTGGCAGTGGAGATCTAGCAGCCTGAGAACAGGATTAAGCAGCTCAGGTAGAAGAGGGCTGGCAGTGAGTATAGGCAGCCTGAGAAAAGGCTTTAAAGCAGCTCAGGTGGGAGGGGGGCAGTGAGATATAGGCAGCCTGAGAACAGGCATTAAGCAGCTCAGGTAGAGGAGGCTGTAGCAGTGAGATATAGGCAGTCTGAGAACAGGATTAAGCAGCTCAGGTGAGAGAGGCTGGGCAGTGAGATATAGGCGCCTGGAAGAAGGCTAAGCAGCTCAGGTAGAGAGGGGCTGGCAGTGAGATATAGGCAGCCTGAGAACAGGATTAAGCAGTCAGGTAGAGAGGTGGCAGTGGGGATAAGGCAGCTGCGAACAGGTGTATTAAGAGACTCAGGTAGAGAGGGCTGGCAGTGAGATATAGGCAGCCTAGAGAACAGGCATTAAGCAGCTCAGGTCGAGAGGGGCTGGCCGTGAGATATAGGCAGCTGAGAACAGGCATTTAAGAAGCTCAGGTAGGGGGGCTGGAGTGAGATATAGGTAGCCTGAGAACAGGCATTAAGCAGCTCAGGTAGAGAGAGGCTGGCAGTGAGATATAGGCAGCCTGAGACCAGGTATTAAGCAGCTCAGGTAGGGAGAGGCTGGCAGTGATATATAGGCAGCCTGAGAACAGGCATTAAGCAGCTCAGGTAGAGAGGGGCTGGCAGTGAGATATAGGCAGCCTGAGATCAGGCATTAAGCAGCTCAGGTAGAGAGAGGCTGGCAGTGAGATATAGGCAGCCTGAGAACAGGCATTAAGCAGCTCAGGTAGGGAGAGGCTGGCAGTGAGATATAGGCAGCCTGAGAACAGGCATTAAGCAGCTCAGGTAGAGAGAGGCTGGCAGTGAGATATAGGCAGCCTGAGAACAGGCATTAAGCAGCTCAGGTAGGGAGAGGCTGGCAGTGAGATAAAGGCAGCCTGAGAACAGGCATTAAGCAGCTCAGGTAGAGAGAGGCTGGTAGTGAGATACAGGCAGCCTGAGAACAGGCATTAAGCAGCTCAGGTAGAGAGGGACTGGCAGTGAGATAAAGGCAGCATGAGAACAGGCATTAAGCAGCTCAGGTAGAGAGGGGCTGGCAGTGAGATAAAGGCAGCCTGAGAACAGGCATTAAGTAGCTCAGGTAGAGAGGGGCTGGCAGTGAGATAAAGGCAGCCTGAGAATTAAGGCACCTGAGAAAGGCATTAAGCAGCCAGGCATAGAAGAGGGGAGGCTGGCCAGTGAGATACAGCAGATGAGAAGAACAGCATTACAGCAGCTTCAGGAGACGAGGGGCTGGCAGGAAGATATAGGCAGCCTGAGAACAGCAGTAAGAGCTCAGGTAGGGAGAGGCTGGCGTGAGATAGCGGCCAGCCTGAGAACGACATTAAGCAGCTCAGGTAGAGAAGAGGCTGGCAGTGAGATATAGGCAGCCTAGAACAGGCATTAAGCACTCAGGTATAGAGAGGCTGGCAGAGAGATATAGGCAGCCTGAGAACAGCATTAAGAGCTCAGGTAAGAGATGGGCTGGCAGTGAGCGATAGCAGACATGAGAACAGGCATTAAGCAGCTTCAGGTAGAGAGAGGCTGGCAGTGAGATATAGGCAGCATGAGAAACAGCATTAAGCAGCCAGGTGAGAGAGGCGGAAGTGAGATATAGGCAGCCTGGAAACAGGCATTAGCAGCTCAGGTAGGGAGAGGCTGGCAGTGAGTTATGGCAGCCTGAGAACAGGCATTAAGCACGCTCAGGGTTTTTTTAGGGAGAGGCTGGCAGTGAGTATAGGCAGCCTGAGAAAAGACATTAAGCAGCTCAGGTAGAGAGAGGATGGCGTGAGTGATAGGCCGCTGAGAAAGGCATTAAGCAGCCTCAGGTAGAGAGAGGCTGGCAGGAGATATAGGCAGCCTGAGAAACAAGACATAAAGCAGCTCGGTAGGGAGAGGCTGGCAGTGAGTTATAGGCAGCCTGAGAAACAGGCATTAAGAGCTCAGGTAGGGAGGGCTGGCAGTGAGAAAGGCAGACTGAGAAACAGGATTAAGAGCTAGTAGAGAGGGGCTGGCAGGGAGAATCTATGCAGCCTGAGAACAGGTATTAAGCAGCTCAGGTAGAGATAGGCTGGCCGTGAGATATAGGCAGCCTGAGAACAAGGTATAAAGCAGCCTCGGTAGAGAGAGGCTGGCAGTGAGTTATGGCAGCTGAGAAACAGGTATAAAGCAGCTCAGGTAGAGAGAGGATGGGCAGTGAGTTATAGGCAGCCGAGGAGAACAGGGCAGTTAGCAGCTCAGGTAGAGAGGGCTGGCAGTGAGATCTAGGAAGCCTGAGAACAGGCATTAAGCAGCTCAGGTCGAGAGCAGGTGGCAGTGAGATATAGGCAGCCTGAGAACAGAATAAGCAGCTCAGGTAGGGAGGGGTGGCAGGGAGATATAGGCAGGCATGAGAACGGCAATAAGCAGCTCAGGTAGAGAGAGGATGGCAGTGAGTTATAGGCAGCTGAGAACGGCATAAGCAGCTAAGGTAGAGAGAGGCTGGCCAGGAGATTATAGGCAGCCCCTCTGAGAACAGGCTATAAACAGCTCAGGTAGAGAGAGCTGGCAGTGCATATAGGCAGCTGACCGAATCAGGATTAAAGCAGCTCAGTAGCGAGAGCTGGCAGTGAGTTATAGGCAGCCTGAGAACAGGATGAAGCAGCTCAGGTAGAGAGAGGCTGGCAGTGAGATATAGGCAGCTGAGAACAGGCAAAGCAGCTCAGGTAGAGAAGAGCTGGAAGTGCGATATAGGCAGCCTGAGAAACAGCATTAAGCAGCTCAGCGTAGGGAGAGGCTGGCCATGAGATATAGGCAGCCTGAGAAAAACAGGTATAAACAGCTCAGGTAGGGAAGGTGGCAGTGAGATATAGGAAGCCTGAGAACAGCATTAAGCAGCTCAGGTCGCGAGAGGCTGGCAGTGAGATATAGGCAGCCGAGAACAGGCATTAAGCAGGCATCAGTAGAGAGAGGATGGCAGTGAGTTATAGGCAGCCTAGAACAGGCATAAGCCAGATAGGTAGCAGAGAGGATGCAGTGAGTTATAGGCAGCCTGAGACACAGGCATTAAGCAGATCAGGGGTTGAGAGAGGCTGGCCTAGTGAGTATAGGCAGTCTGAGAACAGGCATTAAGCAGCTAAGGTAGGAGGGGCTGGCAGTGGAATTAGCAGCCTGAGAACAGGCTATTAAGCAGTCAGGTAGAAGAGGCTGGCAGTCGAGATAATAGGCAGCCCTGAGAACAAGGTTTAAGCAGCTCAGGTTGGAGAGGGGGGCGGCAGGAGATATAGGCAAGCCTGAGAAACAGGCATTAAGCAGCCAGGTAGGAGGAGGACTGGCCCAGTGGAGATACAGGCAGCTGAGAACAGGTATTAAGCAGCTCCACGGCGAGAGAGGCTGGCAGTGAGATATAGGCGCTGGAAAAGGCTAAGCAGCTCAGGTAGAGAGGGGCTGGCAGTGAGATATAGGCAGCTGAGAACAGGCATTAAGCAGCTCAGGTAGGGAGAGGCTGGCAGTGAGGATACAGGCAGCCTGAGAAAGGGTATTAAGCAGACTCAGGTAGGAGAGGCGGCTGCGCAGTGAGATATAGGCAGCCTGAGAACAGGTATTAAGCAGCTCAGGTACGAGAGGGGCTGGCGTGAGATATAGGCAGCCTGAGAACAGGCTTTAAGAAGCTCAGGTAGGAGGGGCTGGAAGTGAGATATAGGCCAGCCTGAGAAACAGGCATTAAGCAGCTAAAGGGTAGAGAGAGGCTGGCAGTGAGATATAGGCAGCGCTGAGAAAGGTATTAAGCAGCTCAGCGGTAGAGAGAGGTGGCAGTGAGATATAGGCAGCCTGAGAACAGGCATTAAGCAGCTCAGGTAGAGAGGGGCTTGCAGTGAGATATAGGCAGCCTGAGAACAGCATTAAGCAGCTCAGGTAGGGAGAGGCGGCAGTGAGATATAGGCAGCTGAGAAAACAGGCATTAAGCCAGCTCAGGTAGGGAGAGGCGGGAGTGAGATATAGGCAGTATGAGAACAGGCATTAAGAAGCTCAGGAGTAGAGAGAGGCTGGCAGTGAGTATAGGCAGTTGAGAACAGGCATTAAGAAGCTCAGGTAGAGAGAGGGCTGGCAGTGAGAATATAGGCAGCATGAGAACAGGCATTAAGCAGCCAGGGTAGAGAGGGATGGCAGTGAGATACAGGCGCCTGAGAACAGGATATTAAGCAGCTCAGGTAGAGAGGGGCTGGCAGTGAGATATAGGCAGCTGAGTACAGGCATAAGCAGCTCAGGTAGGGAGAGAGGTGGCAGTGCAAGATACAGGCAGCCGAGAACAGGATTAAGAGCTAGAGGTAGGGAGGTGGCAGTGAGTTATAGGCAGCCTGAGAACAGGCATTAAGACAGCATCAGGTAGGAGAGGATGGCGTGAGATAAGGCAGTCTGAGAACAGCGCATTAGGAAGCTCAGGTAGAGAGGGGCTGCCGAGAAGTGAGATATAGGCACCTGAGACAGCTTAAGCAGACTTCAGGTAGGGGAGGCTCGCATGTGAGAGATACAGGCAGCCTGAGAACAGGTATTAAGCAGCTCAGGTAGAGAGGGGCTGGCAGTGAGATATAGCAGCCTGAGAAACAGGGATTAAGCAGCTCAGTAAGAGAGAGGCTGGCAGTGCGATATTTTTAGGCCAGCAAGAG
>CM071570.1:174847-236081 GCA_036426205.1 Ascaphus truei
GGCTGGCAGTGAGATATAGGCAGCCTGAGAACAGGCATTAAGCAGCTCAGGTAGGGAGGGGCTGGCAGTGAGATATAGGCAGCCTGAGAACAGGCATTAAGCAGCTCAGGTAGAGAGAGGCTGGCAGTGAGATATAGGCAGCTCACCTGGAGACAGAGCTTTGCTTTAAGCTGCCCAGATAACCAACACCTGGATAAAGGGAACACTCTGAGAATCCTCTGTCTTCTGGCTTCCTGTGTCCGATAACGCAAAGGAAACAAATCTGTGTGAGTAATGCAAGTTCATCCGCTGATATCTGACTTAGGGTCGTTAACTGTGTAATAACCAGACTTTAATATAACCAGATTTGTTTATTCTGTAACTCTGGCAATGAGTCACCCAAAGAGCTCACACTCTAATTGTGGTTTCTGATGCACAGGGAGATAAAGTGACTTGTCCAAGGTCACAATAAGCTGACACTGGGGTTTAAACCAGATGCACCCACTTCAAAGGCTGTGCTATTACCATTATTACTCCTTCAGCCCATATCAGATTGGGGCCATATTACTAAGTAATGTTATGCCATCAGTCGCGTTCTAGCTCCGGGAGACACTTTAACACTATTCCCATGAATAGGTGACAAGGTGTCATCTTCACCACAAGGTTACACAGTTACATAGTTACTGTACAAAGTTATACAGTTACACAGTTACATAGTTACACAGTTACATAGTTACACAGTTATATAGTTGAACAGTTACACAGTTACATAGTTAAACAGCTACATAGTTACACAATTACATAGTTACACAGTTACATAGTTACACAGTTACACAGTTACATAGTTACACAGTTATATAGTTGAACAGTTACACAGTTACATAGTTACACAGTTATATAGTTGAACAGTTACACAGTTACATAGTTAAACAGCTACATAGTTACACAGTTACACAGTTACACAGTTACACAGTTACACAGTTACATAGTTAAACAGCTACATAGTTACACAGTTACTTAGTTATATAATTACACAGTTACAAAGTTACACAGTTACATAGTTACATAGTTACAGAGGCTCAGGTTGAAATAAGACATATACTGTATCAATCAAGTGCAACCTATGCTAAATTTAGACACCAGATATTTATTCTATATTTACAATATTTTGATCTAAAGGAAGCAAACACAAAACCCCAGTGAAGGTGCCTTATAGAGTAGCAGCGCTTTGTAAATATGCCCCAAAAGTCTGAAGATGATAGCTTGGTCCTCAGGCCTATCTGTGCTGAGGGGCCGGGGGGGGGGGGCTTAGCTTTAAAATCTCTCCTAGAATTATTAATATATATTATTAAGTATTATTAAGAATATAATAATATATATTAATGTTATTGAGGTTTTCATTTGCTTTTGCACAAGTGCAATCATTATAACAAAGCTGCAGGAAACTGAGAGGTAACAGCCCCTTTGTGAGGGGAACTCATGAGAAGCCCGAGAGACGCGTCTTTTATTAACTTCAGCAGGGAACTTCAGGTAGTAATTACAGCATTATTCTGAGTGGGGCTGGCATAGTAACTGGGGGATACATGCTATATCTGCCTTTAGGGGGGCAGTTATTGGGCATTGCTGCTTTAAGGACTTACCACCTTGCTGGGGTAAACATCTATTGCCACCATACAGCAGCGGTGCAAGTACAATTGCCCAAATAGGAATCTATTTACTGAAGCTGCAAAAACAGAGTCTCTCTGTTACTTTATTTGTGCTGGGATGTAGTAAGAAATGCATTATTATTATTATTATTATTATTATTATTAGTAGTAGTAGTAGTAGTAGTATTAGTATTATTATTATTATTATTAGTATTATTATTAGTATTATTATTAGTATTATTATTATTTCTAGAATAAATAAAGATGCTGCCTTCCTTTACATCATTTATCAGAATAAGAATAAAGTCCCAGTAATATGTTTAGGAGTTTTATACATTTAGGATCAACATTCTATTTACTAATGTCTCCCGGCTGCAAAACGTGGGCAAAAACAGAGCCCAAAACAGCCATTTCCATCAGAGAATAGGAAAAGGAATCCCATTGGAAGCTACGGGAGATTTTGCAGATAAATCTAGCGCACAGATTTAGCGCAGACTTTGTCCCAGTTTTGCAGCTGGGAGACATTATTTAATATCCCCATAGGATATAAAATACCTGCTGCTTATCCTAACGTGGGATCTAATGTACTAGCAAATTACCATTAACATCATTCTATCTAGCGATTTAGAGCTATTTGTGGCATTTAACTTTGTCAAAAAACTCCTTATTGTCTCTGGTGGAATAATCTCTATAAAGGAGAAAAAACGCTCATCCATATATGTATGTGTAATCATGTAAAAACAGGTGCTCAGAGGGAAAAATAACTAGTATAACAGAGTTGATCCCAAGAGGATCAAAAAAGACTCCCTCATACAAAAAGCACTCAATGTGGGAGTACAATGAGTAGACTAACAGTGGTCTAACAGGTAAGTGCTGTCGATAGGTCAGAATAAGCCTATCATGACCGGAAAGAGCCAGGGAGAAAAATAATAACATTTTATTCAAATATTTTGGTTAAAAACACATATATCACATTCAAACATTAAAATAACCCCATAATGAAGTGGCAAGATAAGCAATATATTAGTAAGTATCCTGATGATATATCAAGTCAATTGCTATCAGCAAGCGCCTAATTTCTAAATTCAAATATTTTTTGATAAGCAGGTAAGTATCACTCAAAGCCTATAAACAACAAAGTCTCAATAGGTGCAATTAAGGCAAGAGAGCATCAGATCTGGTGGAGTAACCCTATTATCTGTGTCACATGTAGGACTAAGTATGTGAGTAACTGCTGTGTCTCTTACAGGCAGTGAGATTACTGGCAGTGATAGTATAACAGCTTCTCTTTGCCTGGGACACAGGACTAATAAGAGGAAGGTCCCAGTTACATACAGAGACACAGCAGAGAAATGGATTATAACAAGGGCTGCAGCCCCCATCCCTACTATAGGGGACAGAGAGAGGTTTTTGTGTAGGTGAATGGGTAAAGTAGCTTCAGTCCAAGTTTTCCTCTTTTCATTGAATTAAACGAACCCTTTTCCCTCCTGTACAGAAGCAAAACGTGAGAGCGTTGTACTGAGGAAGTCAGGGAGATACAGGGTCTCTGCTCTGAATGTATTTCTCTGCTGCAGCTTCTGGGATATGTCTGTGCTCATGCAGGTTACAGAGATGTTATTTCTGTAATTAATGCCACTAGTTTCACTTGATAGGTGATACTTTGGCAGAAACATGTATTTGTGTTGTGTGTTGGAGTAGAGACAGCAATTTATCTTCAAATTATCCTCTGGATGGAAATAATAATAATAATAATAATAACAATAATGCTCTTGTTCTATCAGCTGGTTCTAGTACAACGTGCTGCTCCTGCCCTGGTCACTGACCCATCCTACTGTCCTGCACCGGAAGGATACTGTCTGCAGGAATAGTGTGATCCTAACTGAAAGGACCCAACACCAGTCTCCATGAGGAGGTTCCTCCAGGTTCTGATGCTGCTCTCCTCCCTGGGCGAGGGGCATCCACAGCAGGGCTGCTGGCTCCAGGGCTGGAATATGGAGTCCTTCTCCCAACCTGGGGATGTCCTCATTGGGGGGGTGATTGTTGTCCACTCTGGCTTTGACATCCCACAGCTGTCCTTCCAGGACCCGCCTCAGGCTGTCTCCTGTAAGAGGTGAGTGCATGGGGCTCTATGGGGGTAATGTCATTTAATTATCCAATAGAAAGTGTCCGGATATAACGTCTAATTATCTGTAATGCAAATACATAGGACCTGCGCTCCTCCCGTTAGGAGAATGCAGCCGGTAGAAAGATTGGCCTTATAACAAATATACAATCCCAGCACAATTCCTCCCAAATTGTCCTGCAATGTATTAGTGATATTTCTACATTTAGAGCCGAAGTCTAATAATAAAGGAGACATTTAGTTGTCTCATTGTCTGTAACAGAAAAGAAGGACAGTGGTCACCTCATATTACAGACGTACAAATGGTAAAACACTTCTCCCCCACAGTCGCTGCACAAATAGAGGTTTTATAAGATACAGGAAGATACACATAACTGAAATATCACAGAGCGACTTCCTGACCCCGAATCTAAAGACTGATGTATCCATTTTCATTGCAAAAGAAGACAACCCCAAATGAGTTATTTGAATTGAATGCGGTACTGGATAGTCCGGTACTGGGACCCCCACCCAAAGAAGGGACAGTGGGTCACGAAACGCGTTGTGGTTTGTGTGTGAAGGATTATCCTGGTGACCCTGTTCTATCCAATAGCAAATTCACCTCTCTGCATTTCACGCGGGAGTTTATTTTTCTGCGCTCCTCCCTGTGTGCTGGTTACCCTCTTAGGGTACAGATGTGTAGAATGCCAGTGCATCAGATTAAACAAGTCCTTTGAAGATTTAAGCGTTGTCACGGTAGCTAGTAACAGGATATAATATACACCAAAATATCTGGGTTGAATTGAACACGACTTCGATATAATAAATATAGTTTAATCCTTTAAAGAAGGTGAACACACAAGATATACAAAAACAGACAAGAATTAGCACTTACTTAAGGGTTGGACAATGAAGCCATCAGGATACAGGATTGTTCATTCAGCAATACAGGTTCAAATGAAGACATCACGAAAAGACACGAAAGACACTGAGTATAGAGCTTATACTCGTTTATATGGAGTTCCACTCTTATACTTTGGGATTGAGTGCAAGTCATTGGAGAACAATTATCTGCACCCAATTCCTCCTTGCCACCTCACTTGAGGGGCACCGTAATACCTGCCCACTGGGTGGATATTATTCTAATCAGGGGCTTATTTCCTTAGCCCCCCTCTCACAAGCCTGGCGTCTGAATGTCTGCTTTGGCCAGGAAACCCTTTGTCCCAAGGTGTAAATACAATACACTCTTTAATATCTACACATATTAAAATAATCCGTTCTGTGGGTCTGAGCGTGCTGAAATTTGCCAAGTCCTCATGCCCGAGGACCTTTACCAAAGTGGCCAAGTTTCAGCCTTCCACGACCCCCAGAACCGGAGATACAAAAAACAAGGTAAAATCCCCTATTAAATTTAATGTATGATTCTCCGCTATTGCTAAAAGAAATCTCTGCTTTTCACTCTCCCATTGAAATCAATGGGCTCTGCCGCTATAGGCTTTCAATGGAGCAACTCCGCCGTTGAAGTTTATAGGAAAACCACAATTTTTTTACATTTGCCCATGCTCTGTCTGGTTGATCGGAGAGGGCTGGAAATGGTCATGCAGTCATGCCGTAACAGTGACTACATGCAACCCAAATCCCAACCCTCTGGTCCTCACAGAACCAGAGATATGGGCTTACACTTTTTACCCTTTCGGTCTTAGCCGTTTTAAAGCCACGTGGCTTTCCATTTGGAATCAATATGGCCAGCGCTGCCATAGGATTCAATGGGACCACCGCTCCCATTAGAGTCAATGGCGTGACTCTCGTGGCGAGCGCGACCCTTTACGGGGGTCCATCATTCTCGGACCCGGTGATGGTCGTGTGTGGGGGTTCCTAGGGTCTAGGGGCAAAAATTATTTTATTTCTGGGTAACCTAGAACCTTAGTTTCCCACGCCAATTGTCGTTGAACTTGAACTAATGTGATCAAAGCTCTTTTTCAGATATTGTATCCGCTAATGCGGTCTGCGGTTTGGATGGCTGCCGACCCGTTCCTGGAGGTCGGCGTCGAGGAATCCCCATTGAAATGAATGGCTCCATTGACTTACAATGGGGAACCGCTGCTCCTCCTCTCGGGCGCCACCTGCATGTCTTCTGGTGAAAATGGACCGAAATTGCCAGTTTCCCCATAGGATCGCATTGAGCTGCAATGGCGACCTATGGAGAGCTGCAAAATGGAGCCTGCAAAGGTGGGAAAATGGAACAAAGGGCTATAATCACTCCTTAACTATTAACCCTTTCCCTCCCACATCAATCCCAGTTTATGTGTTGGTGCAGACACTGGAATGGGAACAATACACATTTACAGGGGAATATACATTTGGATGCTGAAGCAGGGTAAAAACACATTACTGGACCGCTGTCGAGTTAACCCCTTGCTTTCCAAGTGAGAGCAGGAGGTGGCCAAATGGGGTGTAACCCTTTAATACCGGGCCAAAATCCCCTCTCCCATGACACCTCCACTGCTCAATGGGTGCCTTGTGACCCAGCTGCCCACCCTGGCACTGGGACACCACTGGCATCCTTGAAGCACTTGATTAGTCATGAGGGGTTGGCCTGGCAAAATTGTCCTCTGGCATTGTCCAGTACATTGTCCTGGCCACATTGGATTGTGAAGTACAGATCCTGCTGAGCAGGGCTCCAACGTGGCCGCCGGGCATCCTCATTTGCCCCCCTCTGCCCTCCACCCAGTGCCTGGTGAACCAAAACCACGTGAAGGGGCACCTCTGCAGACCAGGCTGCATACTGCCCAGAGACTGGCATGTCTCTGCACCAGCGAGAGACCAGCTATCAAGCACAGACCGTCGCTTCTCTGTCAAACCAGTCTGGGAAAGAGCTATGTCACAATCCTGTAGGGATCCTACCTGCCCTGGCCCTGTGCCCACCTGTATCTGCTCCGCTATACCCATGCCTCTCCCTGGCTCTAGGGCAGTCCCCACCCCGAGTGGCATCACTTCTGGATTCCAGAAACCACCTGGGATGCTGACTTCTACCCTCTCCTTTGCCTCCTTTGACAAGGCAATCCCCCAGTACCCGGTACTGGGGTTCATGGTACCCAGATGCTTTGCTCCTGCCCTCTCAAACCCGAAGGTCAGGAAGCAAGCACCTGCTACCACCACTGCTGCTAGGGCCAGCATCTCTCTTCTCCCCTCCACTCTGCTGTCCTTCCTCCCTGCAACTACCCTTGGCTGCCCTGGGGACAGAACCCTTTGCTGTGCCCCCCTAGCCCTAGCTACTGCTCCTGGGTGCCTACCCCCACACAGCCCCACCTCTGAAAACCCTGGGGAATCTGTCCTGGGGGTATCTCCTGGCACGTCAGAGCAAGGGACCTCCTGCCTTCCTAGCCCATCCCTAGCTTCTGCCAGCCCACTGACACCCCACTGACCTCCTATCTCCCCCAGTGAATCCCTGCCTAGCTTCCCCTAGGCTCAGCACCTCAGCCACTGCTGATGACTCCTCTGACACTGCTGCCTACCTCCCTGCAGCCCCCCTTCACTCTTCTCCCCCTAGGCAATCCTAACCCAGGCACAGGAACTACCTGAGTGCACCTACCTCCCTGACCTTGTCTCCCCCTTACCAGGGATGGGCTTAGGGGCATCGCCTCAGATGCAATCTCTTTAGCTCTTGGCTGGCAGGTATCCCTGGGGTGGCACAAGCTTGCCACTGCCCATGATACCTCCAGCCCATAGCCAGGCTGCAACAGGGGGTTGCTGATCTGAGATACCCCATGAGGCTCCGCCAGGGCAATGGGGAACTCTATTAAAACCAGAGACATAACATAAAACACAGACAAAGCTCAGTTTTTAGCACATCTAGTGAGACTCATACACGGTACAGTGCCTAAATATATATGGATAAATATCTAATAAGTAAATGGTCTTTTAGTTTGACATTTTTGGCCAAAATTGTTGTAAGCCCCTGAGCCAACGCCAAGGCAGACCACATATCAGGGGTCCCTAACGCTAATATAAATTCTTAATAACCTGTTTAATAACAGGAAGAATGATTTATAGTAAATCTGTCAATATTAGCTGCAAAGTTCTGTCTGACTGAAGCTTTTATTAACCTGTACATTACCAGGAAAAGCACTCTGTATTAGAGATGTCACAGCCAAACTGCAAGCAGGCAAGTTCCCCTGAGTGGAAGATGCTATGGAGTGAGCCCATAACTATTTAAATGTGGGAGGGGGTGAGCTTAAATTAAGTAGGAGGTTGCCAACCTCCAATCAGCCATGACTAGCTGGACAAGATGCAATGGGGAACTCTAGCTGCCAAACCTGCTGCTTTTCCTCCCTGGCTACCACTAGCCCTTCTCCTACTGAGACCTTGTGCTGGCTACCTACCTGCAGCCTTCCCTCACTCCGCTTCTCCCTAGCTAGTCCTAACCTGGATCCTAAGGACACATGAGTGAGGCCATATCCCTGACACTGCCTCCCCATTACCGGAGAGGAGCCCAGGGGCACTGGTGCAGAAGCACCCGCCTTGGCTCCTGGCTGGCAGGTAATCTGGGGGTGGTCTAACTGTGCCACTGCCCCTGATACCTCCAGCCCATACCCAGGCGACAACAGTGGGGCTCTAAACCAAAAGACCCCCTGAGGCTCTGCCAGGGTAATGGGGAAATCTAGCTGGCTCACTTGCTGGCTCACTTGCTGCCTTTCCCAGTTCCCACTGGCCCACTGTGATGATGGGGAGGATTTGGTCCGGGATTTAAGGGGTTACAACCCCATTTGGCCACCCTCTACTCTCATCAGGGAAGCAAGGGGTTAACTGGACTGAGGTCCAGTAATGTGTTTTTACCTCGCTTCAATATCCAAATGCTAGGGTTGCTGCGGGAGGGAAAGGGTTAATGTTAAAACAGTGATTCTAGCCCTTTGTTTAAATTACCCTCAAAGATGCCTGCCTACCTAATTTTAGTATTACACGGTAATATTTAGTCTCATTGGGAGCGTCATGCGTGACGGAATGTATTAATATGGCTCGCGCGCGTCAGTAAGTATTACTGAACTGAAGTTATGAAGTTATTTACAGTGTATATGGAATTTTGGTTTTGTTCTGGAAACTGCAGACTCCCTCTGTTATGGTAATGAGCAGGAAGGACATCCTGCTAGAATTTACATAGCCTGGTGATCAAAGGCTAAATTGCCTAATTGTTTATGCTGGGCCCAGGAACTGACTAGTTTAAGTGTGATACTTCACACTAAACAATGGAAGCCCAAAATCTGCTTCAAAGACTTTTTCTAGCCTTTTCGGCATCTAGGGTTAAGAGATGAGTTTGACATGGTATTTAAGTCAGAGTCACCCTTTACTCAAATGTCCTTCATGTGTATTCATGACCTGCCTGTCTTGCTGTGATGTCAACTGAATTATGGAAGAAATGGCCCATCCTGTATCCTGATGGCTTTCTTGTCCTAAACTTTAAGTAAGTGTCCATATTTTGCCTGTTATTTGTATATCTCGTGTGTTCACCTTTATCAAGGAATAAATTATATTTTATCATATCTAAGTCTCGTCCCAGTTCAACCCAGTTATATATATATATTTTTTGTGTATTATTAATAGCCTGTCACAAAGCTACCCGTCACACCCACCCAACCCTCTCCCAGGCAATCCTACCCTAGAGCTGGGTGCTAACGGGGCTAGCCCTCTCCCTGAAGCGGTGCCCCCATTACCGGAGGCGAGCTCAGGGTTGCTGGTGCGGATGCACCTGCCTTAGCTCCTGGCTGGTAGGTAACCCTGGGGTGGTCTAACTTTGCCACAACCCCTGATTCCTCCAGCCCATAGCAAGGCTGCAACAGTGGGGCTCTTAACTGAGAGCCCCCTTGATGCTCCACCACGGTAATGGGAAAGCCTAGCTGCCCTACAAGCTGCCCTTCTTTCCCCTCCCCTGGTACCCCTATCTCCTGCCACCCACCGTTCATTCCTACAGGGTACAGTCATAGGACAAAATAAGTCAGGGTCAGTCTGCGACTTGATCTGGCTTACCTCACTGGTCCCTGCAGAGACCGCCGCCTTCGTATGTCCCGATTGCAGGGGGACTTGAGTGGCCGTCGCCGGCGTCATCTTGGCCGGGAAGCAACGGAAAACTGCAGCAACAGCTACCGGGTTCGGCACAGGGAAAACGATGCAGGACATGGGTCCCAGGTCCTCGTGGAGAAACTCGGCTCCTTTCAAACAAGGTGAATCACCCTCCTCCCGCATCCCCTGTCCATCCCCCCACTCAGAAAGGGCTCCGGCGCTTTGCCGGAATCGCGTCTCTTCCGCCGCCGCCGCCGCCGCTACGGGCGAGCTCCGGGTGACTGCCGTAACAGCACCCGGCTTCGGCACAGGTTTGCCACCGTAGATGGTGGGGCTCCTGTCGCTTCTGAGGAGCGTTGACTCCTCCAAACAATGCCAAACACCCACCTCCCGCACACCCCGATCCTCCCCCCAAATCAAATCAGCTCCGGCAGCTTGCCGGAATCGCGGCTTCTCCGCCGCCACCTGCATCCCGCGTCCTGGATGCACTTCCACTGGCCGGACCATATCAGGTCGTGCCAGGGGTATCACAGCACCTTGCTGTAGCGAGCCGACCACTTGCCGAGCGCTGCTGCTGATGACCGGAAAAGATCTGCTCCGGCCGCCGCTCCGCTATTCTCTGCCGGGATCAGATGGATGGCCGCCGCTTTCCGCCGCTGTTGCCGATGCAGCCCGGCCAGGTTCTCCAGGGGACGTCCCGTGATGGGTTGTCACCCCAGCTGGGCGGTAGCCATCGGAAGATGCCGCTAAATTGGTCACCTTTTCCGCAGCTCGTGAGCGCTGGCCCTGAGGGGCTTCTTCGCCCGACCACTCACGGTCCGGGCATCAGGCTTTGATGTGGCCCGCTTTGTTGCAGTGGTAACACCACCACTTCTGCCAGCACTCCTCCGCCGCCAGTGGATCACCTACCGCAAGAGGCTGCAAGGTCCAAGACGGAGTTGTTGGAGCCCCGAGCTCGTTCCGGAGTTCCTCCGCCGCCGGGGGATTACCTCCCGCAAGAGGCTGCCGAATCCAAGGCGGAGTTGTTTGAGCGCCGGGCTCTTTCCGGAGCTTCTCCGCCGCCCGTGGACTACCCCCTTGCAAGGGGCTGCTGAGTCCAGAGCGGAGTTGCTCGTGCGCCGTGTTCAGGGAGGGGGTAAGCGGGTCGGGACATCGCCAACATCTGGAGCTCGTTCCGCTCTGCCTGGGACAACGTCTCTCCCCACGGAGACATCAGTGCTAGCTCTTCCAGGGAAAATGGAGTGGCCACCGCAACGGCCGATACCTCTCCGTCTGCAAGACTCCCGTGGTCTCCGCAATCACCCGCTCCCTCCTCAAGTCTCTGCCGTACCCGGAGCTGGGTCCATTCCCTGCTCTCCGGCGGTTTGGTGGTTACAGCGGCTGCAGCTGTGGTTCTTTGCTCAGCCTGCCGGGTTTCGTGTTCTTCGATCGCCGCCTCTCTCTCAGCTCTACCGGCTGCAGGCTCCCGCTCGGACTTGATACATTCCTCTGGTCTCGGTTCCCGGCTCCAGTCAGACGGATGGCCGGCACTTGTACTCCGGAGGCAAGGCTTCCCACAAGTAGGAGAACAGTGAGGTGGTGCCATATCTTGTATTATATGTTCTCACTGTGTGTCCAATATCTTTAGCCTTAGGAACTCACAATTCACCCGAGTTTCAACTGTATTACAGAGTCCCGCAGTAAACTATAATACAGGTTCAATGCTGCCACCAGTTTATTATAGAGCCTGTCACAGTAGCTAGTAACAAGGTATAATATACACCAAAATATCTGGGTTGAATTGAACACGACTTCGATATAATAAATATAGTTTAATCCTTTAAAGAAGGTGAACACACAAGATATACAAATAACAGACAAGAATTAGCACTTACTTAAGGGTTGGACAATGAAGCCATCAGGATACAGGATTGGCAATTCATTCAGCAATACAGGTTCAAATGAAGACATCACAAAAAGACACGAAAGACACTGAGTATAGAGCTTATACTCGTTTATATGGAGTTCCACTCCTATACTTTGGCATTGAGTGCAAGTCATTGGAGAACAATTATCTGCACCCAATCCCTCCTTGCCACCTCACCTGAGGGGCACCGTAATACCTGCCCACTGGGTGGATATTATTCTAATCAGGGGCTTATTTCCCTAGCCCCCTCTCACAAGCCTGGCGTCTGAATGTCTGCTTTGGCCAGGAAACCCTTTGTCCCAGGGTGTGTAACACAACACTTATCATGAAGTACCCACTTCCTGCTTTCCTTTGTGATAGCATACAAAAGCAGGGTGGGGGAGTCTTTGATCAGGGGTTTATTGTAGACCACTTGTCTTTCCTCCTGAGCATTAACATACCATATGGGCTCTGGGTTTTTCTACCAGACCCAAAATACAATACACTCTTTAATATCTACATATATTAAAATACTCCGTTCTGTGGGTCTGAAGTGGCCAAGTTTCAGCCTTCCACGACCCCCAGAACCGGAGATACAAAAAACAAGGTAAAATCCCCTATTAACTTTAATGCAGGATTCTCCGCTATTGCTAAAAGAAATCTCTGCTTTTCACTCTCCCATTGAAATCAACGGGCTCTGCCGCTATAGGCTTTCAATGGAGCAACTCCGCCGTTGAAGTCAATGGGCTCCGCCGCTATAGGCTTTCAATGGAGCAACTCCGCCATTGAAGTCTATAGGAAAACCACAATTTTTTTACATTTGCCCATACTCCGTCTGGTTGATCAGAGAGGGCTGGAAATGGCCATGCAGTCATGCCGGAACAGTGACTACATGCGACCCAAATCCCAACCCTCTGGTCCTCACAGAACCGGAGATATGGGCTCACACTTTTTACCCTTTCGGACTTAGCCGTTTTAAAGCCACGCGGCTTTCCCCCATTGGAATCAATATGGCCGGCACCACCATAGGATTCAATGGGACCTCCGCTCCCATTACAATCAATGGCGCGACACTCGTGGCGAGTGCGACCTTTTACGGGGGTCCCTCATTCTCGGACCTGGTGATGGTCATGTGTGGGGGTTCCTAGGGTCTAGGGGCAAAAAGAATTTAATTTCTGCGTGCCCTAGAACCTAAGTTTCCCACACCAATTGTCGTTGAACTTGAACTAATATGATCAAAGCTCTTTTTCAGATATTGTATCCGCTTCTGCGGTCTGCGGTTTGAATGGCTGCCAACCCGTTCCTGGAGGTCGGCGTCGAGGAATCCCCATTGAAATTAATGGCTCCATTGACGTACAATGGGGAACCGCCGCTCCTCCTCTCGGGCGCCATCTGCAGGTCTTCTGGTAAAAATGGACCGAAATTGCCAGTTTCCCCATAGGATCGCATTGAGCTGCAATGGCGACCTATGGAGAGCTGCAAAATGGAGCCTGCAAAGGCGGGAAAATGGAACAAAGGGCTATAATCATTCCTTAACTATTAACCCTTTCCCTCCCGCATCAATCCCAGTGTATGTGTTGGTGCAAACACTGGAATGGGAACAATACACATTTACAAGGGAATATACATTTGGATGCTGAAGCAGGGTAAAAACACATTACTGGACCGCTGTCCAGTTAACCCCTTGCTTCCCAAGTGAGAGCAGGGGGTGGCCAAATGGGGTGTAACCCCTTTAATACCAGCCCAACCCCCTCTCCCATGACAAGCGTCTGCAATAGAACAACTCCCAATAAGCTGTAATGTACAATAAAGTCCCCTAATAGGGTTTGAGGGACTAGTACTTAATGCCACAGGTACCAATGAATAATAGTACAACCATTGTCCCATACAGTGAGAATAAAGGGTATGGCAACCCCCAAATATAACTCACTTTTTGAATTCCAGGATCCAGATAAGTATTCCACAGCAGGGATTAGTAGCATTCAGTCCACCAGTGTGAGGAGCAGGAACAGGTAGAAAAAAGGCAGTGCACTGTCTAGAAAAACAGGAGGAGGCTCACGGAAGCAAAAACAGGCATTTATTTCATTAAAAGAACAGACAAAGGTCTACCCACCTCCTCTACCCCCAACAACCCCCCCCCCAATACATACAGTACAGTAATGGGTAAAATGACAATTATCCACATATGGATAATAGCTCATTTGTCCATTTTAAATGCAAAAATTAGCCAGCCAGCATAAATAATGTAAATAAAACTTTCTACTTATCCCTGCCATCATGAAGGGCGTCCTCGTCAGCTTACTCCAGGTCCATGTCCTCTGATGCCAGCAAGAGTAAATGAAAAAATACAATCTAATGGCCCCTAACACCTTAATCAACACATAGCAATTAATAACCGCTATAGTAATAAAGGGGTTACTGTATGAGTGTGTATGTGTGTGTGTGGGGGGGAGGGGGGCGGTGGTTTGTTTGGGGTAGAGGAGGTGGGTAGTAGAGTTATTGTGTTTTTGAATGTTTATTGTGGATAGCGAGGATGGGTGAAGTTGGTATGTGGCCCTTGGTGGGTGTTTATACCTACCGGTTGGGTAGGGAGGGGAGGGCGGTTAACCGCAAAGGTAGTAAAGGGGTTAACTCCAACTGCAATCCCCCGCAAGGCCTAAACACCCACCAAGGGCCAAATACCACAATACCACCTTCACCCAACTCCGCTAAACACAATAAATATGGTACTGGTAGTTAACCCCTTCATTGCCTTAGCGGCCAGCCGCTTAGGTAATGACATTGCCTGTAAATGCATTTTTATTGCATGGGATTCCTGCCGGGGGCCTCCAGTGCTGATATTAAAGAGTTTCAGCTCCGGAGACTCCCGGTATCCACCTGATGCAGGAAAAACACATTTTGTTCTATGTCCTCTCTCATCTCATTCTCAGCAGCTTCTCCCGAAGCTTACTGAATAGCAGTAGCCATTTTGGCCAAAAAGGCCCCGATAAGTGGCTTATCGAGGTTATAGAATAGGCCCCTTACTGTTTTATCGGTATTTTTGGATAACTGGTAGGTGGATATCCAGGAACTTCAGCTCCAAACAGCAGTATTTCCTATAGGTGATGAATGCATATTAGATATATGTTTTGTCTAATAATCTACTCACACAGGTTACGTTTATTAAAGATCACACAAAGCCTTATATATTAATGTCTCTCAACAGCTAAACTTGTTTAAAGGCCGTACAGAATTTATCAAAGGAAGAAAACCCCAAAAAGCTATTTATTTAATTATTATGATGATGCGAGAGAGCGCCATACATAACCTCTCCATGCAGGAGGCCTATGGCGGAGCTTGTCTCTGATAGGAAATGGACCCGCAGAACTGAGGGAGGGGTATATCATCCCCAACCAGAGCCAGAGGCCAGAGTCCTGTTAGAGTGGTCATAGTTGTGATCCAGGCAGGGGTCAAGGCAGGCGGCACAGGTGCAAGGTTCGGTTACAGTTTGGGGTCAAGGCAGGCGGCACAGGTGCAAGGTTAGGATACAGTTTGGGGTCAAGGCAGGCGGCACAGGTGCAAGGTTAGGATACAGTTTGGGGTCAAGGCAGGCGGCACAGGAGCAGTGGTCAGGTCACAGGCTGAAGTCTCAACTGGGAACCCAAAAGAACATGCCAGTCTCAGGAACAGGGCAGGAACAGGGCAGGCTCATGAGCAGGGCAGGCTGAGGATTCGTAACACAATGGGGCCAGGAACACAAGGAAAATCATACCATGTACATATATATACATACATGCTCAAAGCTGTGACCATGCAGCAAGCTTAAGCCTATAGGGAACCGTGTATAAAATGGTTTTTGAAGCAAAAAGTGGCACTGTGTGCTCATTTGCATGTGATTTCCCAGAATCCCTTGCTGCAGTGGAAGTGCTGTGTGCTGGGTGATAATGGTGAAAGGCGGGGTTGCAGACCTGCCTAAGACATGCAGATGAGCATACAGTATATTTCCATTTGCTATATATATATATATGTATATATACATTCCATAGCTTGCACTCAGAGTAGTTAAATGTAAGGCAGGTGCTAGTCTCAAGCAAATAATATAAACAATATTACCATTCTGGTGTCCGGTAAGAAAAGACTGCACATCGGGACCGAAATGTCGATTTGGGCGGCCTATTTTTGTACCTTATGCCTAATACAGATCCTTTGGAATACTACACCTGAGTGCAGTCTTTTCTTACCAGACGCAAGAATGGTAATATTGTAGGTTACACTTCAATTTATGTCCGTGTGCTTCTTATAAGGTTGCTTATCTCTCTGTTGCTTCTATATATATATATATATATATATATATATATATATATATATATATATATATCTTTTGTTTGTATAGTAGGATAGCATTCCCAGAGTTACAAATGACTGCCTTGTAAGGGTTCCAGTCCAGGGTTTTTCTGGAACTTGCCCTTACGTGGCTGTTGTGGCCATCTTGGTTCCTGCCAGATCTCTTCCTGGACTTAGTCATTTGCTGCACCTGTTCCAGGACTTAAATTGCAGCCAGGGACTCCCAGCCCCTGCCTGAGCATAGCATGTGTCACGGGAGACCAGGACCTTTAACACTTCTATACCGGGATCATTCACTAGGCAAATACAGTAGTGGAATAAATTGAGGTTTATTCGTGTAAACCCGCGTACACACCGTGAAATACAAAGATCCAGGTAAAGTACACGCTTACTGGGGCACTGGGGGTGACATCTGGCCTACATGGGCGCCAGCTTCGGAAGGCTTACCCTGACCGGGATACCCACCCGGGCTTCCTGGTCCTCTTTTCGGTTAGAAGCTCTAGCTGCGACTGCTGCGTGATAAAACGAGAACTTTGACCTTGCGTCTGACTTAGCCTAAGCTAGGCCAGCTTTCTTAGCTCCAAAAGTGAAGCCGGTTGCTCTGCTATTAGCGACAGAGCAACTTTGAAAAGTTCACCTTTGCATCACCGGCCCAAGACACTGGATCGTCTGGTTCTCTGACTGGGGCTTCTCATTACATACCTTCCGCTGTTCTATGTTCAGTATGGAAGTAGGTGGAGCAACCAATAAGAGCGTGGGAATTCCTCCCTGACAGTCAATAGGAATAGGGGCTTGTCCTTTGGCTGACATCAGAGGAGGGGGCATGCCAAGCCAGCAAGGGATTCTTGAAGAGATAATGGGTGAGCACATTAGTTACAAATCCTTTGCACATTTTTTTCACATGAATCAAGACTACACAACGTGGCGAGAATTTCATAAAGAGGTGGCAAAATATCATGCTTCCTGTCTCGAGGGTCTGATAATTGCGCAAAGGGGAAAAACAAAGTTGCTGAGAGAGTGGAGATGTTCTTCGAAAAGAGGCTCCAGAGGAGAAAATTGTGAACAAGATAATGGAGGTCATCCTTTCTACAAGTTTCCCAGTTTCTGACTGAGCAAAGGAACTGTTAGTGTTGATGACAGCTGACCCTGAATTGTCCGGCACCACCAAACTTCTCCTGGAAGACAATTCTTAGACTCTGAATGTGCACTGAGGGGAAAAAGTACAGAAGCTATCACTGCTGAAGCAGAGCTACTGTTTTCACAAGAGATGCCCAAGTTGCAAGTTATTCCATAAAGGAAGTTGTTCACAGGATCTGGTTTAAAGAATCTTCCAAAAAAGAAGCATAAAGGAAAGAAGGAAGGCCTTACACCCTGGGTCACTCCTAAAAAACATTTAAGAAAGCCTTCTAAAAGTGATAAAAAATATGTTCTGGTAAAGAAATATTGCATCAAGGAGAACCAGGTCGATGGATCGAGTCAGAAGTTGGAAAGTCTGTAAGACACAGGAAAGACTGGAGAGAAGTTTAAAAACTTTTTCGATTGGAAATCGAAAAATAAAAAATAAGGAAAAAGAGATTGAAGTTAAATGTCTCCAACAGTGATGCTGGTTCGTGGTAACGGTGCACAGGCCTCTGCACAGGACAATGTTACGCTGGTGAGGGGGATATGTGACAGGCTCACTGTCTGTGTAGACTAGAGGGAGGTGCAGAGTATATAATTTCCAGTATACAGGCGGTTAAAGTCCCCTGGAGACGCTAGCTGTAGGTGCAGATAATTAAGGCAGAACCCCTGACTGAAAAGGGTTTAAAAAGACAGTCAGCCATCTGCCGGTTGAGAGACTTTCCCCAACCAGGAAGGATAATGGTTGGTATTGTTCCCCAGGCCTGCTGGCCGCAAAGCCTGCTGGGACACCTGAGACCCACACCCAGCAACAGGATCTCCGTGAAAGTGAACAAGCCTGCTGGACGCAGGGCTTGTATTCAAGGAACCAGTATCAACCCTGCTGAGGGAGCAAGGCTGTCATGTCTTTAAGGTGACACAGTATCCAGGTGGATTGTCTGGATTGTATATATATATATACAGACAAAAAGACTGCGACAATCAGGATCTATATGAACCTACAATATCTTATAATAATGACTGTATTGTTATAAAGAGCAAAGATATATCAATTAAAAAATATATATATATATATATATGATTGATGAACAAATATACAAAATATAATATCCTAAATAATAAAAATAAATATATAGCTAGTGTCTATGGGTATGTATTCCAAAAAAATAGCTGTGGTTGAAAAAAAGTTGTAAAAGTCAATATAAAATCCAAAAAACCATGAGTGTGTGAATTCTTAGTAAAATATATTCAAATCATGGATGGCACTCTTTTCAGGATACTGGCAGCCTTCTACGTGGACCCAACGATCTCCCAGTAGATTTATGAAAAATGAAAAAAGAAAGCGCCCGATCCTAGTGCAATATGTAAAAAATATACATTTAATATGACCAATTAAAATCCAACAAACTAAAACTCACAAACAACATTGAATAAAGAGCATGTTATGAGTAATACTCATGCACCAAACGCTGGAACTCTGCTGCTCTGCTCACACACCTCTCTGTTGTGTACGGTCAGAAACCATCCCTGAGTTCCTGCTGGACGGTGGCTCGGAGGGCTTCTGACCGTACACAACAGAGAGGTGTGTGAGCAGAGCAGCAGAGTTCCAGCGTTTTAGGGACTTGGGTCCAAAAGGTGAACATTTAATAGTCAGTTCTAAATAAAAACCAGATGGATGAAGAGTTAGGTGGGAATCAGCGAGACCAGCAATAGGGTCGGTACCCGCCGAATCCACAAGCAACTCAACTCAACTCCTCTGGTGGAGTTGTCACTCAAATCCCCAATGGGGTCTTGTTCCATCAGAAGGGACGTTAACAAACAGTCAAATATGGACTGGCAGTTCATACAGCAATCTTGAAAATCACAAAGACACGAAAAACAATTGAGTAAGGGTTGTGCCTGGTTTATATACCATCTCAGCTCTTACTCTTAACCCTAGGCGCCGAGCTGGCTAGGAAAATCTATTTGAAGTAGATTCTTCTTCCCCTGCAAGTGTGAACTAGGACACTTACAAACCACTCAGCTTCTTTGTTCTTTGCCCCAGTGTAAACAGTCAGGGCGGTTAACCTTTGATCAGAGGGATTATGCTAAACCATCCGGCTGCCCTTCTTGACCTATTAGCATAGCAGATGGGGTCTGCATCCTCATCTCAGATCCAAAATACTATACACAGTTTAATATCTTCACATATTAATAGGTTCCGTTCTGGTGGGTTCAGTGGGTCGAAAATTGCCATTTTTTTATGCCTACAGTGACTCTACATAGTGGCCAAATTTCAACTCTCTGCGACCTCCAGAACCGGAGATACATAAATGCACTTTAAAACATTTTTAAAATACAGGATTCGTCCCTTTAAAAATGAATCTCTGCTTTTCACTCTTTCCCCATTGAAAACAACGGGCTCCGCCGCCATGGGCTTCAATGGAGCAACTCCGCCGTTGCAGTCAATGGAGTTCCCCGCCATAGACTTTCAATGGGGAAACCGCCGCCATTGAAGTCTATGGGAAAAACCACAAATCTTTACATTCGCCCATACTCCGTCTGGTTGTTCGGAGAGGGCTGGGAATGGCCATGCATTAAAGCCGGAACCTTGGCTACATGTCACCCAAACCCCATCCCTCTGGTCATTCCGGAACCGGAGATATGGACTTACATTTTTCATCATTTCACACTTAGCCGTTTTACCGCCACGTGGCTTTTCCCCATTGGAATCAATGGCTGGCGCCGCCATAGACAATGCATGGGCACACGCCGCCATTAAAGTCAATGGCGAGACCCTCCTTCTCCACTCGACCCTTTACAGGGGTCCCTCATTCCCGGACCCGGTGGGGGTCGTGTGTGGGGGTCCCTAGGGACTAGGGGCAAAAATAATTTTATTCCCAGGTGCCCTATAACCCCAGATTCCCATGCCAATTGTCGTTAAACTTGACCGAAGTGATTAAACTCTTTTCAAAGACATTGTACCCGCTTTTGCGGTCTGCGGTTTGATGGCTGCCAACCTGTTCCTCAAGGCCGGCGTCGAGGAATCCTCATTAAAGTCAATGGCCCCATTGACTTACAATGGGAAACCGCCGCTCCTCCTCTTGGACGCCACCTGTTGGTCGTCGCTGGAAAATAAGTCCAAAACCGCTACTTCTGCCATTGGAATACATTGAGCCCCAATTGCGACCTATGGGACTCTGCAAAATGGTGCCTGAAAAGGCGGGAACATGGAACAAAGGGCTATAAACACTAAGTTAACCTTAACCCTTTCCGTCCCGCATTAATCCCAGTGTATGTGTTGGTGCAAACACTGGAACAGAAACCATACATTTGAACAGGGGAATATACATTAGGATGCTGAAGCAGGGTAAAAACACATGACTGGACCACAGTCCAGTTAACCCCTTGCCTCCCAAGTGAGAGCAGGGGTGGCCAAATGGGGTGTAACCCCTTTAATCCCGGGCCAGACCCCCTCTCCCTTGACAGTATGAGATGAAAGGTTAAATACCGTATTTTTGTGGTTCCTCCTTTAGCGATTTATAACTTTTCTCTTTGGCAACGCTGCCCTGCTCTTGTTCCTCTGAACTTCACCTTCTTCTTCAATTTTGATCTTGTTTGGACCCTTGGTGTTGTTGTTTCCCCCAAAGTGGGTATGATTTTCTCCTCTGCATACCCTCGCTTTGGGCCCGGTCTAAAAAAGAAGAAGAAGCAGAAGCCGAGGAACAAAAAGCAATGGCAGACTCCGCTTCAGTTGTATATTGCGGGATCTTACTACCATCACTGGTCACTACTTTGGGTCTAATTGCTCTCTTATCATCACCCTGAATTAATTCTTCATGGTCAAATGTAATAGATTCATCCAGTTGAAGTGGTGAAAACCTATTCTCAGTGGGGCACATGTGAATCAAATTAGTATGTGCATTGGTATCTTCATATGTCCCACGACTCCTTTCCTCCCCAGTCTTGTCTGTGGATGAATGGAGTCGCTGTTCTCTACTAAATACCTGAGTAGGCTTTGACTCAATGGTTTTAGAGCCAGTGCCCCCAGTAGGGTTAGAATTAGCTTCATTTTTGTAGTTCTTTGTATCTCTTCCCCGCGAGGGAAATCTCCGGGAGTTTTTCCTCCAATTAGTGACCCTACCATTAGCATAGTCTTCTTCATCTCTAAGTGATTTAGTGTTTTTCCTATTAATGATTATGTGTGATTTTGATATATGGCGTGGGGGGGGGGGGGGTTTTAAGGTTTTTGTAATTGGTTAAAATCCACTTTGGAATTCAATACTCTAGATGGTTGGTATATTTCAATGTAACAAGATTATTTTTAGTATATTTCCTCTTTGTTAGTTGTTATCCGCACGCTTAGGTGTATTATATGTTGCCCTGCATGTAGATCAGGCTATATGTTAATAGCCGTAACAACATGTTTATATCACTGTGTGGATATTATTTAATGTCAATTGATAATAACACTTTTATTATACACTTTTTATACTATGTAATATTAATTTCGTTTTAACTGAGTGCTTTACTTATATATACAAAATATATATTTTTTTACTTTTTATGTATAGTTCACATTTTTTATGCTTTATGTTTTGTGTTATATGTGTATGTATATTCATGCAATTTCATTTCCATGTATTCGTGTATCCTATTTCATTTCCCGCATGATCCATTCCATCTCTTTTCCCCTCCCAGCCCCAAGGAGTTAATTTATCATGACCCATGTGTCATGAAGTATCCAATTAAGCATTTGGCTATATATGTGGATTGTTAGCAGTTTATTCTTAGCCCCTGAGGAAGTCGCATGCAGCGACGAAACGCGTAGGGCACGACCTATTTATGGACTTTATCTATTTGGAAGTACATTTATTATTTCTTGGCGATTTCTCATCCCTCTGCTCCTCTATCTGAACACTTTGTCTGTCTTTGTATGTGGTATGTTGGTATTATATTTTGAGATCACTGTCAATTAGTTTTTTATCATTCTCCATAACCCATACTGTCTTCTACACAGGTTCTAAGTTCAGCAACAGATAATCTCTTTTTTATATATATATATATATATATATAAAGAAAGAGATTACAGTCTGTGCTAACTTAGAAACCTGGATAGAGAAAGTATAGTTTATGGAGAATGATAAAAAACTAATTGACAGTGATCTCAAAATATATATATATTATTTAAATGCACATACTCTGTATTCATAATGCACATATACTGCATTCATCATATAATATAACATATGGCTGTGTCACATTTAAAGTGACTGGCAGAGTTAATTTTGGAGTTGAAATTGGAGGTGAAGATTTGAGGAAGATCGGACTCTGCACAACAACAACTCTGCAGCTGTGAGAACTTGACTTTCTAAAAGCTGTGATTCTTTGTACTCTTCCTATCCTCCAGTACCTGGGAAGTCTCTCCTTCTGCATCTCACTATGCCCTCCCTACTGCTTTTGCTGTTTACTGTTTCCTCGCTCCTTTGTGAATGTCTTTGTTCTCTCCAACTTCCCCACTCCCCACCGCCAGCATTATTTATACACCTCTCCCAACAAATTCTTTACCCCTCAATAAAAAAGCACCCAACACAAATCCTCTATTCACACCCTCTATCATCCTCCTTCCTGCTGCTGGGGATCTCCCCTAAGCCTGAAACCCAGACATACACACCTGATATCCCACACTCCCTGCCATCTCTTCCCCTGTAAATGGTGTTAACCTTCTGATTTAATACTGACTAACCTTAAAACTTGCCCCACAAATCCAGCATCCCAACAGCCTGCACTTATGGCTATTGTCCGACAGTCACTCCTACCACCCATTGTGACCAAGCACTGCCATCTACAGCATTTATTCCCTCACCTGCAGGCTCTGTAAGTGTCCTATCAAGTCTCTTAGATTGTAAGCTCTTCGGGGCAGGGATTTCCTTTCCTATTGTCTGATTTTGCTGCACTTAATGTATTATTATAATTCCCTGTACTGTATTCTTTGTGAAGCGCTCAGTACACTTTTGGCACTATATAAATAATGAAATACAGTACAATACAATATAGTATATTATTAGTATTGCCAATACCCTATAGTAACTGCTGTATTATTTCTTACAGGTTTCACATAAGGTTTTACCGAGATGTTTTTGGTATGATGTATGCATAAATGAAATAAAATAATTCTTCAGATCGGTACCCAATATATCTCTGGGATTCAGTATTTATTTGATGACCTGTATGTTCAGCTCCGGGCCATTGGGGGGACTTTGCCTGCTGTCAGAGAAGAGAAACCATTCCATTATGGTTGGGATCATCGGAGAGTCAATGTCAGATTTATCAATACCCATCGCCAGGATTCTGGGCGTCCTCCACTTCCCACAGGTACGGTGCACAGGGATGCAGATTTATTAATAGAGTGGATATAATTTATTCAGGGCAAACATTTATGAGAGAGAGAGAGAGAGTGTCGCTATCTGCTGTTTTTTTTTTTATATACATATTTTTATACTGTATATACAGTACCTGACCAGGCTGAAAAAAAACATCTTTTAAAATAAGAAATCGAGCCTGGAGCTCTGGGAATACCCCACATGGGACAATGTCTTCCATTAAATTAATGTCACTTAACGTCAAAGGACTCAATTCAGTAATTAAGAGGAAGATAGTCCTTCAGGACCTAAAGAAATCGAAGGGAGACATTGTCTCATCCAAGAGACCACTTCCAATTCCCCAACCCCCCAACACATTCAAAGCGTATTCCCCAAGCATATTTGCATCTCGCCAAGCAAGAAAGAGGAGTAGCCATCCTATACGGAATGGTCCCTTTATTTATACCAAGTCACTCCCAGACCCCCGATGGTGGGTCCTGATACTACAGTGTGTCACGTAGCTTTTGACAGGTTGTAATTTACACCAAAACTATATATAAATATATATACCTGGGTTTAAACTGGGACGAGACTCTAGATATGATAAATATAATTTTTCCTTGATTAAAGGTGAAACCAGCAGATATACAAATAACAACAAATATAGAACACTTACTTAAAGATAGGACAGAAGGCCATCAGGACACAGACTTGGCCACTTTCTCCCAGATTTCAGTTGACATCACAGCAATACATGCAGGACACATGCAGGACATGAAGCCTTTGCATGCAGGCATCAGACATTTGCATCAAGACAATGAAAGAACATGACAACATGGATAAAAGGGTGGCTCTGACGTATATAACATTTTAACCCTTGCATCCCAGCTTACGGCGCCGTCCATCTAGTAAAATCCCCTTGAAGCTGACCGGGCTTCCAGGGTCCAGTGTGAAAGTCACACTTACTCTGGTTAATTCCTTTTGTCCGTTGGGCCAAGATAAGCAATTAGCACTTAGCCCTTTGATGACCAGGCTTGTAAATTATGGACTCCTGCTCATTAATAGCAGGGGGTTGCAGTTTCTCAGAATCAACCAAAATTCATATTTACTGCAATCACTCATAACTGAGTTCAGTAATACATACAGTCAGGTGAGATTATATTAATACAGTCCGTCCCACCTGACGCTCGCAGAGAGACCCAACATTACAGTGTAACATGAAAATTAATAGAGATATTAATATCTGGCAGCCACTAAGGGCCAGATATTAAGTGTTTGTAACGGTTTGTGGCGGGGAAGTCCCACGAATACAAATATGTAATTCTTATCCTTTTCAGCCAAGGACATCTCATAATATTCTTATATTTAATAAGGTTACTCCTTTTGATTCCCTTCTTGGGTAGCTCCACCCCTACCCCCATCAATAAAACCTTTTGAAGTAGGCTTGTAGCTTCTCGCATAACCAACTAGGTAATTACCTGTTGATCCTTTCTGGGTCTTGCATAGCAATTCCCCTGTGAAGCCAGGCTAAATTCTAGCAGGATGTCCTATTTAGCATCCAACTGGCCAATTCACACCTCCTTTTTGGATATGCACTTCCAGAGAGGAAGCTTGCATATCAAACGTGAATAGACTCATGAGTCAAACCATTTTGTCCTGGTACCCATTACAAAGGCAGGCAGAGGTAGTTAGCATTTGGCTTGTACATTGTAAGACTGCAAAAAGTCACTTTATCAAAAATATATGTTCCTCTTATGACAAAGTTATATTTTTAATATGTATGTACTTGGGGGGTGACCCGGAGGCTGTACCCCAAGGCTCAGGGTCCTGGCTTACTCCGTTACCAAATTACCAGTTTTCAGGTAACTGTTTATTCAGCACTGCATATAAGATTAACCCCTTAAGTCCCAGTGGGTGGGTTATGCAGACACTGACCCAGCAACAATACATTTTACACAGGGGAATAAGCATTTTCATGTTATAACAAGGGTTAAATCACATTTCTGGACCTCAGCCCAGTTAACCCCTTGTATCCCTGGCGAGGTTAGAGGGGGGCCCTTGGGGATTAACCCCGTTAATCCCGGGCCAAACCCTCACTATCGTCACACAGGGCACCCTGGCTGGCACCCCAATCACACTTGTAAATGTCTATGCCCCCAATGACAACCAACTCCCTTTCCTAAGAACACTCCTCCAATCCTTAGAACAGCAATCCTCCTCATCTCTGATTATCGGAGGTGTCTTTAACATGGTGGCCTCACATGCACTAGACAAATCGAACCCCGCCCCCACCCTCCTCCCATCCTCTCCCACTCCATACACCATCCAATCCCATAAGAAAGATAAGAAATACTCTCTAGTGGATATATGGAGGGCACAGCACCAGGGTCAGAGGGACTATACCTTCTTCTCCACCCCTCATCAGTCCTACTCGAGGATCGATTACTTTCTAGGTACTAGCAACATCTTCCAGGCGTCCTCCCAGTCAAACATAGGCCCAATCACCTGGTCCGACCATGCACCAATTGAACTTACCCTATCCATACCCTTTGTGTAAAACACCCAATACAGATGGAAATTAAATGATTCCATGTTAAACTGCCCTGACACAGAAATGGTACTCCGCCAAAAGCTATCAATGTTCTTTCAAATTAATGCAGGTTCAGTCTCCGCCCCAGCCATGCTCTGGGAGGCCCATAAAGCCTCCATCAGAGGAGACCTGATTTCAATCGCATCACACAAAAAGAAAACTAAACTCAAGCTCCAAAAAGAGATCTTAGACAAGATCACCAAGCTAGAACAGCAGCATAAAACCACGGCATCTAAAAAAACGCTTAAATAACTAAATCTAGCTAGATCTGCCCTCAAACAGACCCAACTCGAGGAAGTAGAGAAGGCACTAAGGTGGTCGAAGCAAAAATTCTTCGATAAAGGCAATAAAGCTGACAGGCTTCTAGCCTCAAAACTCAGGGGCACAAGAGTCAAATCTCAGATAGCCCGCATACAGACATGAAACGGACAGACCACATACATAGAAAAAGAGATAGCACAGGAATTTGCAGACTTTTACTCGGACCTTTACAACCTTCACCCCCCAACACAGGATCCGGTTAGCCTTAACACTATCTCACAATACCTAGAGCAATGTAACTTGCCCACCCTATCCCAGGAAGAGGTAGAGAAGTTAAATAAAAATGTCTCCCAAGAGGAACTGTCTGAAGCCATTAAATCACTCAAATTAGCCAAAACCCCGGGCCCTGACGGTTTCTCAAACTCTTATTATAAAATGTTCATGCCAATCCTTTCCCCATACCTATTAGATATGTACAACTCCTTCCTCCAAGGGGAACCAATCCCCGCCACGATTACAGCGGCATATCTGGGTATAATCCACAAGGAGGGTAGAGACCCGCTCCTCTGCGGCAACTATAGGCCCATTTCGCTGTTAAATACCAATCTCAAAATCTACAGTAAGATCTTGGCAAACAGGCTAAATCCAATTCTCCCTAGACTCATACACATAGATCAAGTAGGTTTTGTGTCAGGAAGACAGGCCTCCGACAACACCCGCAAAATCGTGGATATAATAGACCACGTGCATCTCACCGGATCCAAAGCAATGATTCTGAGCCTCGACGCTGAAAAAGCGTTCGACAGAATCAAATGGTATTTTTTAGACCAAACAATGCTGAGGTTCTGCTTCAGTGGCCCTTTTCTAGAGGGAGTGAGAGCCCTCTATCAAAACCCAACAGCGTATGTCAAACTATAAGGCGGCTTCTCGGATCCAATAAAAATCAGGAACGGGACCAGACAGGGCTGCCCGCTTTCCCCCTTGTTATTTGCCCTAACCATTGAACCTCTTGCGGCCAAAATTAGAGCCGAAAAAAGTATCAAGGGGATCCAAATTGCGGACCGAGAGTACAAAATTTCCCTATTCGCGGACGATGTGATTCTGACCCTTGATGACCACCTTTCCTCCCTTCCTAGCCTTCAAAGGCATCTGACTCAATTTGGGCAGGTCTCTGACTATAAGGTCAACATAGACAAATCGGAAGCCCTAAATATCTCCCTCCCTCTCCAGACGTGGAAACTTATCCAAGCCCACTACAAATACAAGTGGAGCTCCACCTATATAAAATATCTGGGGGTCAAAATTTCAAACTCGTATAACTCACTTTATCAACACAATTACCCCCCCCTATTTGATCAGATTAAAAAAGACTTGGAAACGTGGCAAAAACACCAAATTTCCTGGTTCGGAAGAATAGTGTCCGTAAAAATGAACGTCCTCCGAGGGTTACTATATTACTTCCAAACCCTCCCCATCGTAGTGCCACGCCTGGCTCTAAAGAACATCCAGTCACTAATACTCCAATTCTTTTGGAACGATAAGAGACCTAGGGTCCCAAGGTCAGTGATGCTCTCATCAAGAGCAAGAGGAGGCATGGGGGTCCCCGACTTAGTCAGATATTACCTCGCAGCACAATTGAAGCAGGCTGTAGTTTGGAATTGCTACCCGGCCTCAGCCTGTTGTCTCGCAATAGAGTCACATTACGCACAGCCTCACTCCATCCAAGTGGCACTCTGGACCACAGGAGGGAGAGGGAGTGGGCCACAGATGTTCGGCCTCGGAGCAATGAGATGCACGTGGGACGCATGGCTCAAAAGCAAAGGGAAGTATGGTCTGCTAGCTTCTCCCTCCCAGCTCACCCCACTCTTTGGGAACCCCAACTTCCCGCCTGGGTGTTCCACAAGAAAATTTGACCAATTCCAGGGTCACAATATTAGGATGGTTGCCGATCTACTGCAGAAGGGAGAGATCCGAACTTTTCAGGCATTAAAGAACAAATTCCAGATCCAAGACCTTCATCTATTTAAATATCTACAACTTATTCACTTCCTACACTCACTGTCCCCAACCTCCAAATTCCCCCCGCTGACACGATTTGAAACCCTATGTCTCAAAGACATACTGCACCGACACACTTTATTCGAGCAAATACCCGGTATGTACCTGGCAGATACCTGGAATGCGCCGCTCCTCACCTCTGACAAGCCCCGTTGTGTTTGCCTTCCCAGCCTGGGTTCATGCCTGGCTGACGGGCGGCTGATATGTTAAATGATAATGATTAGGATTTAATAGGCTGCAATGCTTCGCGTGTCTACCAGATGGCATAAATTCATGAATTGTAATGCAGTATATATATATATACTGTGCAGTATTGCAGCCAGCGGGAATAAAATGCTTCAATCCCTGCCTGGAAAATACCTCAATGCACTCGGGCAGAAAACAGTCACAAACCTCAATACACCCGGGTATACCCGAATTCGTGGGACTAGCCGAGCTCGAATAAAGTGTGTCGCCAGTGTATACCAGAGAGGGCCTGATATCACAGATATACAAAAGCACGGAACCGACAGCAGACCCCCCGAAACACCGCTATATGCAAAAATGGTCGGACGAACTAGGTCTCCCAATAGACCTGGAAGACTGGGAGGATATTTGGGAGCAAGCCCCTAAAACCTCAATTTGCACGACAATAAAAGAAAACATCTATAAAATTATATTCCAGTGGTACCTGACCCCGGCTAGGCTGAGCCAGGTCTACCCCGGCACACCGGACCTGTGCTGGAGGGGATGTGGTCAAAAGGGAGACATGGCCCACATTTGGTGGTCATGTCCGGAGATCCAGAAGTTCTGGACCTAGATCCAGACACTTATCTACGGTGCTGAGCAAACCCATTGACGACCTCCCCCCACCAATGTCCCGGCTGATCAGGGCCATGCTGACAGCGGCCAGATGCTCTATAGCGGCAGCCTGGAAACAGATTAAGGCCCCCTCGAGAGCCACAGTAGTGAGAAGGGTTAACAAGGTCATGACTATGGAGAAGCTTACGGCCATGCTCCAAAAGAAAATGCCCCAGTTCTGGAACACATGGGACCCCTGGATCGAGAGATAAACCCCCAAAAATTCAAAGCACCTAGGTCAAGCAACCACCCCCAAACAATTGGAGAGCTACACCGGGACACCTCTGGGCAAGCCCACATACCCCCCTCCCTCTCCCCCCCCCCATGTTTGTCTCCCCCTTCCCCTCCTCTTCCCCTTACTCTTTTTCCCACTGAAAACGGAAAACTGTTATTGGTCCTTCTCTGAAAGTAACGAGCAGAAATGTTGTAGGCCCACGACACTATTGTATGTAAAATTATCTTTGACTGTGACCAATAAAAAAAATTGTTACAAAAAAAATAAGAAACCGGAAAATAATCAGGGAATGCAAGCTTTTGGTTAATATATACACAACCTGCTATTAATACAACATCACCTTTTTCAGATCAGTCATGGAGCGATTTCTTCAGAGTTGAGTGACAAAGTAAACTTCCCATCTTTCCTACGTACAGTGCCTAGTAATATGTTTCAGAACATTGCTCTTTCTCGGATCATTGACGTGCTTGGTTGGACTTGGGTGGGAATGCTGGTTGTGGACAATGATATGGGGGTGCAGGGTGGGCAGGTTATCCAGGCTGTGATAGAGAAGAGTGGAAGCTGTGTGGCTTTTCTTGAGAAGATCCACATGAGCTACTCCCAAAGAAAGATCCAGAGAGTGGTTGATGTCATTAGGCAAAGTTCTGTTAATGTGATAGTCCTCCATAGCCCTGAGGTCCATGTAATTTCTCTGCTCGATGCACTCTATGATGGGGGTGTGACTGAAAAGATCTTCATATTATCTGCTTCATTTATACTTACTCCTGGGCTCTTCTCCAAAAAGGCCTGGAGTGTGTTAAATGGGACCATTGGTCTGATTCCCAAAACAGGAACCATGCCGGGCTTTGAGGACTTTCTCCATAACCTGCACCCATCCAGGTACTCTGAATATCCCTTCATCAGGCTCTTCTGGGAGAGAGCGTTCAACTGCAGGTGGCCAGAAGAGGAAGCAAGAGAGGACACCTTAATTCCAATATCAAAGCAGGAGTGGGTTCTCTGCACCGGGGAAGAAGAGCTTGGGGAGCTGATCCCCTCTTTATTTGAGATAAATGATCTCAGCTATACGTATCATGCCTACCTGGCGGTGTATGCCTATGCACATGCTCTGCACACGCTCCTCATGTGCCCGACAGAGAGAGGATATTTGCAGGAGGGAACATGTGGTAATGTCAATGACATCCAACCTTGGCAGGTAAAGGAAATATCAGACATTCCAAATACACTGTTGGGCTATACCACAAGCATCACCGACTGTGCTCCGTCATCCACACTTACCCCGATCCATGGAATCCTTTACCCTGCTCATTAAGCTGTACCTATGTAATACTATATAAGTGTAGTCTCCTATAATACTCAAAAAATACATATTTAACCCCTTTCTGTGGTTTAATGTGCTATTGAAGCATTTACCAGTTAATTTTAATATTTTCTTTTAACAATTACAAATTAAAACCAAACAAATTGAGTTTTAGCAAAACCAGAAAAAAATCCAAAACGAACATTTTTTTTTAGAACTTAAACAAAAACATGAGTGAAAGTTCCCAGTACAGGACAATGACTCTGTGTCATCTATAGCTATACGTCTCACAGAATATATTTAGTGGGTGGCCTGTAGTCCTAGTGTTACTGTCAGTGATTTAGCAAACAATGGTTTCCCATTGGTTATCTCTATAGTACAGTAAGTCAGTCCCGATTCTGTACATCTCTGTCACATCTTGCACCGTACAGGACATTCCCTTCTCTAAACCCGCTCCAGACTCATCCGGTCCTTTTTAAGTGAGCAGAACAGTAATAAAAGTTTGGCTGTGTCATGGATTTATACAATCACTGCATTATACTTTATATTCTCAGAGTCATTGATCATCATTGATCATTATTGGTGTCATTATATTTATTCAGGTCCTTCACTCTCTGAAGAAAGTCGATTTCCAAACCAAGACCGGAGACAGAGTGACTTTTGATATCAATGGGGACATCCCTGCTTCCTATGACATTGTGAACATTCAGATTCTCAACAGAAGCTTCAACCTGGTGAAAGTCGGGAGATTTGACCCAGAAGCACCTGACAAAATTACTATAAACATCAGCGCCATTCTGTGGAAGGAGAAATTTTCCCATGTGAGTGTTACCAAGCCTCATCCTCCATTTCTACTGGATATGATAGAAAATACTTGTTATTTCATTAAAGACTCAGGGACCATGACATTATTTCCAGTGAATCACATGTTATAATGATAGATTTATTTTGTGTAACTATGGCATTCTGGAATGAAAGATACAGATTAAAAGGCCTATAGGTCATTTCCATATGTGTCACCCTACAGAGAGAAGTATGATGGGTCATAGGATGATTCTGTATCTGTGTCCCTGAGGTGGGAAGGGCAAACATCTATTACTGGGGTATAGGAGGCAGAGAATCCGTCCATGTTACTATGGAGCAGAATCACAACTCCATAGTTCCCTCCATTCTCCATGCCATTGTGAGGTGAGAGGAACAGACTCAATACACTTTCCATTATACGGGTTGAGTGTTTTATTAGCAGAGAACACATACAGTATTCTGCTCCTGAGCTTTGGAGACCTAGGTACGAAACACATGATTTTACACATTTTGGCATGAAATTGTAGTTAAAGACGCTGTTGGACATTCCTCCATAATACCTGTGTAACACCCCTTCCCTCCTCCTAGGGGAGATTTGTCTGCTTCAGATGTTATGCTACTAACCTGTTAGGCTTACAAGAGGCATGAGCCTCCGCGCTTGGCGAGCCTGGGTTGGCTGGTGCAGTGCCTCCACCCGTGAGGATCCCAGCGATGGCGGGATAGCCCCTCACGGGAACAGGTATACCGATATGGTATACCTCAAATAACCACAAATCAAACAATATATACAGTATGCAACACACTTTACTATGGTCCCATAGCACTCTCGGTAATACAATATACAAATGTAACAGGGTATGTCCCATCTTACCTGTTTTTCCCCACATACAGTGGCGGCCGAGCTGAGTCTACAGCTGTGGGGGAAATGTGCAGGCAGACAGCGGCTTGTTTTGGTTTTTCCCTGACGCGTGCCGCGTGTCACTGTGGCGCCGGTCACACGTGCCAGGGTTCCCCGGCATCCCCGAAGGCTGCAGAGGAAGCAGGGGTAAGGGGGAAGCTGCGCAAAGCTGCGCGAAGCAGAGGAGCAGCCAGGGGGAGCAGCCAGGGGGTCGGAAGGGGAGGGGAACAGCATTATAATTTTGCACGCGGGGAGGGGAAGATGCGGCTGGCGCGCGGCCAAGTTTGGCGTCAGCCGGGCGCCAGCCGAAAAAAGCCCCGGTCAATTACGGGCAAATTTTAGACTCAGATGTGCCGCAGCAGTAGGATAACAACTACATAAGCCCTGATAAGTTCCAGACCGTAGTGGGTTAATCTATGGGCAGTAACCCCCCCTTTTCTTTCCTAGAAGAGGAAGGAAGGAAGGTGGTGTCTCATGGCCTGTGTACAGCCCCTTGAAGGTGGGTACAGTCCATGATCCCACCCCTTCTAGATTCTTCTAGGGAGGATCTAGAGTCAGTCTGACTCTACCTTCCAAAGGGTGAGGAAGCAAAGGAGTCTTGAGCTAACCTCTGAAGAGAGAGGAAGCAGAGGTCTTGCTCTACCCTCCAGAGGGAGAGGGTGTGAGGTGAGGAAAGGATGAAGTCTGGCTCTTCTCCCTAAGGGGAGTAAGAGGGCTATGTGCCTTCCCCATCGCGGGGCAAGCATGCCATTCGAAGCCGGCTGCCTTAGACAATACCCAGATGGAGTGCCCCAAGAGATGGAGCCTGCACCATCAAGAATGTCCTGCACTGTGGGAGATTAAAAGGAGAAGTGGAGAAAGAGAATGACAATAAAAGCTACTTATTCACCAGACCTCTGCCTGGGTGTCGGTTACTGGGCAGGAGGGCAAGAAAAAAAGCACAGGTGCGCCCCAAGGTAAGGGTATAATAATGTAATATAACAACAATAATGTAAAAACTTACATATTATTAAAACTTAGTTCATCTCCAGGTCTAAACGATATTCTCATCTGTTGGGCTCCACTATAGATCAGGCAGGGGGAGGGGGGCGAATCCAATTCCTTACAGGTAACAGTCCCGCGCGCTGGGGCTGGCTGTGTAGCACTCACTGCAGTTTCACCTCCGCGTGTATCGGCGTGGTGTGTAACGAAGTGCGCATGCGTGGAGAAGAAGCTCCCTATAGCCGTCCGTGGATGCCAGTCTATTTGAGTAATCGCGACCGGAATGAAAACACTTGAGTGTATGCCAGCCACCAAGATTAAGGTAAGCTGGTTAAACAATTCGCGACGCGTTTCGTATAACTGGTAAACTTATCAGGCGATGACTTGGGCACCTATGAGGGGTCTTATATATATGTCAATCACGCTACATTAGTGGTTGCTCCTTTGAGGAAACAGACCAATCATGAAGGTGGGAGCGGTGAATACATGAATCTTAAACACTCCTCTTTATTATCATAAATCAATCTGCAGTTTTAATGATTGCAGTAGTAAGGTGATAGCCTTTTAATAGAAATAGATGGTATTAATTTCTAAATAGAAAAAGTAATGATCTAATGGCAAAATTGAATGCAGAATTTATCAGATATAGACATATAATGTCGCACTGATAGGTGGCCATAGTTATCAAGTGTAAGAATGGATTGATAAGAACATGATCATATATAGTAATATGAACAACATATAAAAACATTGAATAAAAAACATATAATAAACATATAAAACATAAATAACAAAAAACATTAAACTCTAATGAATACTACATGAAAGGGGGGAGGAAGGGAAGAAAAAAGGGGGGGTGAAAAGGGGGGAAAAAGGAAGGGGAAAAGAAAGGAGAAAAGAAAAGGGGGGTAAAGGAAAAAGTAAGATAACATAAGTATCGCCCAAGGATCCAATCCCCTAAAGGTTTACACATATAGTGAGTGACAGATTCAAAATATATAAAGAGCCAATCAGAGTTGGGATGGAGTTCCCACGCTCTGATTGGCTACCGTACCAGGTGAGGCTGACCATCTTTCTTTTCATGACGTCATCTTAAAGGCAATTGAAACACAGCCATTCTGATTGGCTGTGCTTTCATTGCCTTTAAATGAGGTCATCATTTTTTTTTTCTTGGCCAAAACACATGGTTTTCACGGCCCAATCAGGGCCGTGGGAACCATATGACGAAAATGTGACATCATAGGCCTTTAAAAGCCTATGTCGTCTCATTTTGAAGGCAGACGCCGAGGAGGAAGGACCTCCGGAGAAGAAAGAAGACCAGGGCGTGGCCGAAGACGGGAAGAAGACCCCGGAAGAGAGCGGAAGAAGATACAAGAAAGAAGAATACAGATGAAGATGGATAACAAATAGACCAGTGGATTGTTTTTGTTTATTATTTTATTGTTTATTAGTTTATGGTTTATTATTTTATGGGTTCCTGTGCGTGGATTGGTTCGAGAGTAAGCTGTTCAACGGGAGTCGGTGAGTGGGTCAAGTAATGGTAAGTGAACAAAAGAAATGTATTTTATTTAACTTGTTCATTTTTTTGTTTTTTTACAGTACATGTGTATTTTTTTTAATCATTTCTTGCCACTGTCTAGATCGATATATACATACAGGGTAAGAAATGGTTTTGTATGAAATCCTTGTATTGCTGTGTTTAAAATGATTTTGGCTATGCTGCTATGGATAAATGTGTGTGTAATGTATTTTGTAATTAGATGTAATTTTTGGTCTTGTATGGTGTACTTTAGGTCAGGATGAGGCTTGCTTTTGTATATTATATTCTTGTTGTTACTTATATTTTGTCTGATGGTAACTTGTTCGGTTTAACGATAGAAATAGTTAATTGTTTAATTGTTATGGATGGAATTTAAATTGTTTAGTGATTTGATTAATGAATGCTAATTGATTTATGGTTACTTGATTGGTTTAAATAGTTTACTTGTTTGGATGTATTGGTATTTTGTTTGGAATATGTTATTGTTAACATTCATTGGCAGAGTGAACATGGTGCATAGATTGTATGCATCATGTATACAATGTAAATGGAATGTATTGATTGGCATTTGAGGCTTTTGATTGGAAGATGAGATTGGATTTTTTTTAGGAAATATGATTTTATTGTACTGTGTCTGTATGGAGAAGTGGTATTTGTAGTAGAGCATGTTTTTGATAACCCTTCTACATTTATTTGTATATTGGTTCATCATGTGTGTATCTCTCTCTCTCTCTCTCTCTCTCTCTCTCTCTCTCTCTCTCTCTCCTCTCACCTCTCTCTTCTCTCCTTCCCTCTCTCTCTCTCCCTCTCCTCCTCATCTCTCAGATTCTCTCTCTCGATGCTCCTCAATCTCTCCTCTCGTCTCCTCTCTATATATATATATATATATATATATATGTGTATAAATATAGTTGCATGATGAAGCCACTGTACAAATGAATGGGTGAAGGGTGGGTATCGGGCCAGGGTGGCTTAACCCCTTAATTACCTTTGCGGCTATTATCCGATAAGGTGATTAAGGGGTTAATTGATATCTGAATTTAATTGCAATGTATTGGCTATGTATTTTGTTGGCAACGGAGGACAAGCATTTTGCTGGCGACGGGGGCTTCTTATTGATGAGGTCAGTAGAACTTTATTTATGTTATTATGCTAGTTAATGTGTTTAATAATGGGCAAATAATGTATTATCCATATCTGGATAATAGTTATTTGGCACATTATTGTACTGTATGTGTTGGGGGGGGGAGTGGATGTATGTATTGAATGTATAGGTCAGGTTTATTTATTTTACATACAGGGTTTGTTCCTTTGGTCTGCGTGAGACCTCTGGAGACCACCTGAGGTATCCTCTGGTATCTCACGGGTACCAGGCTGCGTGGTCCATGGGGGACACCTGCGGGGAAGAACCTGTGGCCCCACATCTGTGGGGGCACCGCGGACCCGTAGTGCCCACCCGTGGGTCTCCAGACCCCCGTGGGAACCACCCGAGGCCCCTCAGACACCTGTGGGTCTGACCCGGGGCTCCCAGACATCCGCGGGCCTACCGTGGGGACCCAATTGTGACTCACGGTGACCCGCGGAGACCCCCGCGGGGTCAGCCGGGGACACCCAAGTGACCGCCTGGCTCACTCGGGGACCCCCGAGGGGGTCAGCCGGGACACCCGCCGGCCTGCTGTATGGGTTTTGCGCATGCAAAAATGAAAAGCAATATTTTTTTCTAAGTCCAGATTTCTTTGCGTCTACTCTGACCTGACGTGTTCTGATCAACGCAACTTTCACGTACGCTAAGGTTGCATTGCTTAGTGTATCCCGCTTAAGGGCAGAATTTAACGCAAACAGGGTTACGAACGAGCAAAGTTGGACTTAGAAAAAATTCCGGGAAAAGCGCAAAGTGCCTGTTTGCGTTGCTTAGTGCATCGGTTTGAGCGCAAAATCACGTTCTAAGAGCACTTTGCGCTCCAAAAGTGACTTATCGGAGCTTAGTGCATAACCCCCTTAGACTGGAGTCTGAGAGTCCCCTCACAACCTTATATATGGTTGGAGCACCATGAACCCCAATATAGGTTCTGGGCTACAGGGCATTAGCTGGGGGTATCTCCCTTAACCTAGTGACCCCTTATAGTTACAGGGACACTTTTCATCCCTTTGCCCCATTCATCTTTCTGGGCTACGCTGAAGCAGGGAACCCTAGTGGTGTCATGCAAGCGTTTTCAAGGGGAGATATTGCCGGGACAATCTGCATACATGTATCCGAGAATCAGACATGATTTACCGGTACATTTTTAGGGGAACCGACAACTCCAGACCCCAACTACCTAGGCACATTCTGACAACAATTTCTCTGCAAATTCCCCTTGAAACTCATACCCCAGCAATCCCTGCTCGCTTGCACGCCCGGAAACTCATACCCTAGCAATCCCTGCTCGCTGGCACACCCGGAAACTCATACCCTAGCAATCCCTGCTCGCTGGCACGCCCGGAAACTCATACCCAGCAATCCCTGCTCGCTTGCACGCCCGGAAACTCATACCCAGCAATCCCTGCTCGCTGGCATTTCTGGAAATGGAAAAACATAATTCTTTATTGCCGCATATTACAGGTTATGCATATAACGTTTCTGGGCTCAAGAGCTGACTCTCTTGAACCCTTATACTCGGATAAGAGGTAACCAAAACAGGGCTTGACATTTATTAAGAGCCGGGTTACCCCCTAACTGTCACACAGTAACCCCTTAATTACCTTAGCTGTTACTACCACTAAGGTAATTAAGGGGTTACTGGTGATTAAATTGGGTGTGTGAAGGGCGTACTGTAGTTTCCCCAGGGCGGGTGGTTAGGCCTCCCGGGAGTGTAGCAGGATGGGTAACCCCTTAATTACCTTAGTGGTTGTAACCGTGAAGGTAATGAAGGGGTTAACCCCTCCCGCAACCCTCCCGGTAGGTCTAACCACCCGCCCTGGACAACTACCCCAAATCCCTAATCCCTCTACTCCCATACCCCACCACCCCCATCACCACACAAAGAAATGGGCAAAAGCACTAGTAGCCAAATGTCTCATTGTGCTTTTGCCCATTTGTATAGCAAAAAAACAAAAATACACAATTAAATAAAATAAATATTAAAATACAAAAAAAACCATACTACCCAATACACCCATTGATTTCCACTGTGGTTACCTACAGTATGCCCTCAATGAAAGCACTGATGACTACAATGGCAATGAATGGGCACACTACTACCCATGAAATAATGGCAGTGCACGCACTCTAATACATAGGTGATAGTGGGGTACTTAACCGCCGGTGCGCTCGTCTTGGGGAGCTCCTGAAGTCCCAATATGATCCAGTGAAGAAGAAGAATCAGGCACATGGTCTTAATCATCAGTGAAAGGGGTTTATTGTGCCAAGAAATCCAACGTTTCGACAGTAATACTGCCTACACATTGAGAAAGGCAGTAATACTGCCTACACATTGAGAAAGGCAGTAATACTGCCTACACATTGAGAAAGGCAGTAATACTGCCTACACATGAGAAAGACAGTAATACTGCCTACACATTGAGAAAGACAGTAATACTGCCTACACATTGAGAAAAACAGTAATCCTGCCTACACATTGAGAAAGCAGTATACTGCCTCTACACATTGAGAAAGGCAGTAATACTGCCTACTCCTACCGTGAGAAAGGCAAAGTATAACTTGCCTACACATTGAGAAAGGCAGTAATACTGCCTACACATGGAGAAAGACAGTAATACTGCCTACACATTGAGAAAGACAGTAATACTGCCTACACATTGAGAAAAACAGTAATACTGCCTACACATTGAGAAAAACAGTAATACTGCCTACACATTGAGAAAGGCAGTAATACTGCCTACACCTACCGTGAGAAAGGCAAAGTATAACTTGCCTACACATTGAGAAAGGCAGTAATACTGCCTACACATGGAGAAAGACAGTAATACTGCCTACACATTGAGAAAGACAGTAATACTGCCTACACATTGGGAAAGACAGTAATACTGCCTACACACTGAGAAAGACAGTAATACTGCCTACACATTGAGAAAAACAGCATTACTGTCGAAACGTTGGATTTCTTGGTTCAATAAACACCTTTCACTGATGATTAAGACCATGTGCCTGATTCTTCTTCTTCACCACACTACTACCCACCCACTCTACCCCCAACAAACATGCACATTAAGTACAGTAATGGGCAGAAGCCCTATTATCCAGATCTGGATAATAGCACATTTACCTATTACAAATAAAACATTACCCAGCCAGTATATAGTAAATAAAAGTTGTACTTACCCATGCCAGGATGGAGGCCATCTTCATATTTGGCATCTGTTTCTTCATCATCTTCAGTGGGCAAATAACTACTTGCCTGTAACCCCTTTATCACCTTAGGGATTATTAACCGCTATGTAATTAATAAATTAACCCCACTCCTGCTACCCACCTGAGAGGTCTAAACACCCTCTCTTGGGCAACTACCCCCATGCTCCACCGCCTCTATCCATTGATTATCACTGTGGTAAACTATGCCCACACTGGGGCAATGATTACCACAATGGCAATGAACTGTCAAAATAAAAAAAATCCACAAATTTAAATACATCATATTGCAAATAAATGTTTAAAAAAATAGCCAGTAAATCCATTGATTGTCACTGTGATAAACTATGCCTGCAAATGTGGCACAGATTACCACAATGGAAATGAATGGACAATTAAAAAAAAATCCACAAGATAAACTACATTACAATTACATAAAAACAAATATTTGCCAAGAAATGCATTGATTGTCAATGTGGTTATCTATACCTGTAGATAAACACATTGCCAATCAATGGGCATCCTAAAAAAATACACAATTAAAAAAAATACAATCAATGTGTTTCTTACCTGTGCCGGGATGATGATGCATCCTCCTCATCCAACAGCAGAATCAACTGTTGACCAACTAAGCAATGATCCTCATCAGCACGATGTGAAGAAGTCCACGAGCCTCAGTTTGTTGCATGTGCTGTGGCAGATTGGAGATACAACTGACTACATCTGTCTACTAAACCTTGATGCAAATGCATGTGTCACCCTCAAATACAGGGTTCCCTTTCATGCCATCTGTAACGTTAATTGTAGAGACATTAAACATTACTTATCCCAGTACAGATCTGTTGTGTCCTCCACTGATCATCTTCCCCTCCTCTGTGAGATCTCCACTTCCCACACCTGTCTGTTAGGTACCCTTCAGTCAATACCATATCCATGTAACCCCCTTACAATCCATTCCTTGTTAGTGTTTCCCTAATACTGGCCTGGGTGTCACTCCCTTGCAGGTGCCTCTCTCTGTCTGCAGTAGCAGCTGCCGCCCAGGGTACAGAAAAGCTGCTCGGGAAGGACAGCCGATTTGCTGCTTTGACTGTGTCCCATGTTCTGTGGGGGAGATGGCCAATGAGACAGGTTTGTTCCACCGCAGAAAAGCAATTCAGATGTTTAAACATATTAACTCTGAAAAGGGAAGGGTAGTTTTGTCAGTCCAAGTTATTTCTTTGTACGATGTATGGACTGTCCCAAGTATTATTTACTGTTATTGTCTTACAATGTCTTCTGTGAGACTGTTTCATACATCTGTTACACTTTAATTAAAGAAGTACTTTCTTACGTTTCCCCTGAGGTTCCTATCCCCAAATCAGAGCATGACCTCGTGTTCCAACATGTGCTCCTTATAAAGGTTTAGATAGCAAACTGTATTGATTAATAAAGTACATTCTGGGAATTTAAGATTGTATTACACCCCCATCTCCAACATTTTTATCTTTTGAATATATTTTGTTCCTCAACTGCCAGTGTGTATGTTTTGCTGTGTTGTGTTATTTTTATTAATATTAGCACAAATGATAAAGGCATAGCTATTATTTTATTTGTATATAGTTAGTGACAACTACACCCATAAATCCTTACAGTAGCAACAAGATAAAAGAGAATTACACTGTAATACAGAAATAAGAGCAGAATACAGAGAAAATAGTTACAAGTAAATCCTTGTCCTAAAGAAATAACAAATTGGTAAAAGTCAGGACATGCAACAAAAAGTAGAACTATGTTGGTAATAAAAGAATTTAACACTGATAGGAGGCGAGCTCAAGGGGTAGTATTTGAGAAAGCCTACAGGTGCATGTCAGTGGTAGAGACACGAGGGACTAAAAATAGGCAACACCAAGCACAGTACAAGCACAGAAGCTGCAAGAACTGTAATGAGAGATGCAATCATCTACAGTAATTTAATTTGTGTTCATTCTTAGATGTAGTGGAGTGTCTGAGATGCCCAATTGACCACTGGTCCAATGAAGAACGGGATAGATGTGTCCCCAAGGTGATAGAATTCCTCTCATATCAGGAGCCATTGGGCATCATGTTGGCTGCTCTGGTCATCATCTTCTCCATCCTTACTATTTGCATCCTGTGCATCTTCATCATACACCATGACACCCCGATGGTAAAAGCCACCAACCGGGAGCTAAGCTACATTTTATTGGTGTCCCTCATCCTCTGTTTCCTCTGCTGCCTGGTCTTCATTGGTCGTCCATCTACTCTTACGTGCCTCCTCCGAAAAACTTTATTTAGTGTGGTGTTCTCCATCAGCATCTCCTCTGTCCTGGCTAAGACCATCATTGTTGTCCTAGCATTTAAGGCCACCAGACTTAACAGCCCCTTGAGGAAGTGGCTTGGACCTAAGGTCCCACGTTACGTGGTAGGACTCTGCTCCATGTTGCAGGCTGGTATTTGCTCAGCTTGGCTTCTCACCTCCCCTCCTTTCCCAAAGCTGAACACCGAGTCTGAGAACCAGAAGATGATATTTGAATGTCATGATGGACAGAACCTGTTCTTTTATGTGACAATGGGGTTCATGGGCTTTCTGGCATTGGTCAGTTTTCTAGCTGCCTTCCTTGCAAGGAACTTACCTGGTAGTTTTAATGAGGCCAAACTGATCACATTCAGCATGCTGGTGTTCTGCAGTGTCTGGGTGTCCTATATCCCCGCATATCTGAGCACTAAAGGCAAATACATGGTGGCAGTGCAGATATTTGCCATCCTGGCCTCCAGTGCAGGACTTCTGGTCTGTATCTTTGTTCCCAAATGCTACATAATCCTGCTAAGACCTGAGAGGAACAACCGGGAGCATTTATCAAGCAGTAAAAAGTTTGGACATTAAACACATTGGAGTTCAGATACAGTATACGTGATTTTGATTAGGTTCAAATTATTATTTTTTCTTTTGTGTATGTATATATGTATGTATGTATGTATGTATGTATGTATGTATGTATGTATGTATGTATGTATGTATATATGTAAGTATGTATATATGTATGTATGTATGTATGTACAGTATGTATGTATGTTTTTATTTATATACAGTAGCGCCTTTAATGTAAATAGCGCTTCACAGCAGTAATACACGTAACAATCATATAAATAACAAATAATACAAATAACAGATTATTGGAGTAAGTGCTTCAGACAAAAAGTAACATTTATGAAATGAGTCTCTGCTCCTAAGAGCTTACAATCTAATTGTTAGGTAGGAAGAACGTACAGAGACAGTAGGAGGGAGTTCTGGTAAATGTGTCTGCAGGGTGCCAAGCTTTATGTATCATGTGTATAGTATTAGCCACGGAGCTACTCATATGCTTCGTTAAGCAAGTGTGTTTTAAGGTGGGTCTTAAAGGTGGATAGAGAGGGTGCTAGTCTGATATTGAGGGGAAGGGCATTCCAGAGGTGTGGGGCAGTTAATGAGGAAGGTTTAAGGTAGGAGAGGGCTTTAGATACAAAGGGGTTAGAGAGAAGACACCCGGAACACAAAAGTCTGGATGGTGCATAGCGAGAATTCACTATTCATTAGCTCACGCCCTTTTACACAATAGATCTTTAAATCAATCTGCATTTGATTCCAAATAAATAATACAAACCCATAATTGTTATTGGGAAGAAGTATGTGTAGAGCCAGTTAGCAGGCACTCATTTCGTGGATTATTTAAATTGGTGTAAAGACAGTTTACTTAAACATCAACACTCCGAGAGAGAGGGAGAGAGAGAGAGAGATTAGGAGAGAGATGGGGGTAGAGAGAGATGGGGGAGGGAGAGAGATGGGGGAGGGAGACAGATGGGGTAGAGAGAGATGGGGGGAGAGAGAGATGGGGGGAGAGAGAGATGGGGGAGGGAGAGGGGGGGGAGGGGGAGAGGGGGGGGGGGAGAGAGATGGGGAGGGAGAGAGATGGGGAGGGAGAGAGTTGGGGGAGGGAGAGAGATGGTGTGCTGAGCTGCACGCACCTTCTCGGCAGAATTATTCACACCGTTATTTATGTTGCAGTTCAGTGCACGGCCTGCAGGTGACACACTGAATATCGTCGCCTATGATATTCTGAATGGTACATTACTGTTCATTAGTAACCTCACAGGTGTCTGAAACAAGAGGAAATGTAGACATCTCTTGGTCTAATGACCTTATACAGTACATTTCTACTGTTGCAGGTTCATACTTTATTAAAAAACACTACAAATTTACCAAATCAGTCTCTTAGCATTTTTACTGTACTGTACATGGCATGGGACATAGCGCTTTCTCCATGCCACACAAGACCGGCGCAGTTATACCTATATGATATACAGTACTATGCAATTCAAGTCGGGACAGATTAGAGCGTCACTATCTGAGATCTATCAGTGTATCATTAAGACGTACCCATTCTACGAAAAAGCACCAAACCGAAAAAGCTGAAAGAATTCTATTCTACACAACTTAAGCATTAAAGCAGATCTATGGATACTTTTAACCATATACAATATGTGATGTGTATATTTTGATGCATTTATGTTATAATTTGTTTGTAAATTGTAGTATGTACTGTATAGAGTCCTCATATAAATTGTCACGTTGCTTATGTAACGGTGTTTTCCCTGGGCCCTACAAATCCTGACCCATATGTAGAAAATTCCCCAATTACATGGATGTGTATTGTGTGGTGTACCTGCTGGCTTACAGGACTCCTGAGTCTCCCGCTGGGTTGGTACGGGGATATCAGCATGACAGGCATCTGAGGTAGTGTGATCTGAGTCTTACTCGCATACGATGCAGCTCCTCCACCCCATCAGGATCTCTGCGGCAGCAGGGGGGTGTTTCTGATGGGGACCTCCTCTGTGGTACCTCCTTCTGTAGAATGACTCCACACTCACACAGAAGGATTGTAGTGAACAAGGGCATCTTTATTTGCATCATCCTGGACAGACTGCTCCTCATCGCAGTCGTGCTAGCCGCTCATCCTGTTGGAGTACATTCCTTCAGAAGGTTCCTCCTCTCTCAATAGAGTTGGTTCACCTCTCACCCAAAGGAGATCACCATCTGTGTCAGGTCCCTGAACACAGTGTGTAGTCAGCTAGCACTTGGATCTGACAGCCTGGAACTGCTGCAGACACTCCACCTTGAACTCTTTAACTAGAACTTGCACACTAACTTTAGGCAATTCTGTGTCGTATACAGACTCAGAAACAGACACACCTCTTGTGTCACTAACAGTGAACACAGAGCATGTTGTCACTTCCCTTGTTACATATGACACCTCACCAGGGTGTGAGGGCAAACCTCCATGATTGTTGCTGGCAATCCTGCATACTTACCAGGTTTACAGCCAGCATGAGAAAGAACTGTATACCATTTTTATACATGGCTACATTTACATTTTCCTGCGTCCGGGCACCATGTCTCCCTACTGCAGCCCTGTTTCCCCCCTCCTCTGGGAGATTGTACAGTCTCCTGCAGGCCTGCACAACTCGTAAAGTGGGAAGGGCTGAACTGCTCCAAGGAAAAAAAATTGGGCCGCACGGGTAAAATCATCATGATCATTTCTCCTCCAGCACCTCTCATCATCATCAATCTCATATCTCCTCCAGAACCCCTCACTATCAACCTTTACGATACTCCCCATCTAGCTCTCATACCCACCTCTCTCCCCCTCACCCACACAATCCCTCCCCTCCACATCAAAAACACCAATACTCCGCTCCAAAATCAAAACACCACAATACCCCCCTCCACATCAACAAGCTAGTTAACCCCCCGACCACATCAAACACGCAATACCCCCAATCCACATCAACCACGCATACCACAACTATCCATATCAAACAACGCATACACCCACTTTTTTTGGACCACAGCAAACACGCAATACCCCCCTCCATCAAATACCGCAATAGCCCCCCCTGACACAGCAAACACACAGATCACCGTGCATCCACAGCAAACACGCACGGTACCCCCAGACCACAGCAAAAACACGACAATAGACCCCCGCCACATCAAACACAAATCCCCACCGCCACTAGCACAACCCACAAGCCCCCCGCCACCAGAAAAAACACCAAAAGCGCACCCCCCGCAAAGGCATAACACACAAGCCCCCACCGGATCAGCATACTTACACACAAGCCCATACACAAGCAAACACCACATTTTATGGCACGCCCGCATTATACGCAACACTAAATCCAGCCCCCACCCCAACAAGCAAAACACATCCCGCGGGCAACCGCACCTAGCACCTCGTTGATTCTACCCCTCCCCCCAGAAACCGCACATTCATATCTCCCCCCCATGCACCGCAAGCACGACTACCCCCGGGTGCCAACCCCCGAAAAGTCACTCTCGCCCCCCTCTTGCCCGCCCCAAGTCTCCGCTTGGGCCGCTATTGCACCGCACATCACTCTCCTCCTTGCACCTAAATCACTGATCCCCCCGCACCTCACAGTCACTCTCCCCCCCCCACCTGCACTATCACTCTCCCACAATGCCCTCACCAAAAACAAGCCAGCGTCGGGCCGCAACGGGTAAAACAGATTCTTCATTCTACAAATACACAATTTATTTACTATCGTTTACTTGAAAAAAAAGTAATTTACTAAGTACTTTACATCAAACTTACTAATGTCTCCGTAATCATCCAATGTCAAACAGCCCCCCACCCCATGTCAGACACCCCCCACCCCAAGTCAGCACCCCCCCAAGTCAGCATACATGTCAGTCAGTCCCTGAACCAAGTCAGCCACCCCCCCCCACAAGTTAGCATCCCCCCCCAATGTCAGCATCCCGCCACCCATGTCATTTCAGAAGCCCCCCTAGCCCATTTCATAGCCCCCCCAGCCCATTTCATTTCAGCCAGCAGCCCCCTCAGCCCTCCATGTCAGCAGCCCCCCCCACAAGTCAGCCAGCCCCCCCCCCAAGTCAGAATCCCATGTCAGCAGCCCCCCCCAATGCGCAGCACCCCAAGTTCAGTACTCCCATGTCAGTATCCCCCCCAAGTCCGCATCCCCCCAAGTCAGAAGTCCCCCCAAATAAATTTCAGACAGCCCCACAGCCCCCACAAACCCATTTCATTTCAGCAGCACCCCCCAGCCATTCTGATCAGCGCCCCCCCCCCCAGCCCATTTCATTTCAGCAGCCCCCCCCGCCCATTCCATGTCATGCAGGCCCACCACCAAGTAAGGCAATCCACAACGCCAGTCAGCCAATCCCATGTCAGCTCCCAACCCCCCCCAAGTCAGCCATCCCATGTAGCAAGCACCCAAGCAGGATCACACCACCCAGAGACAGTCATCCATTCCCATGTAGCAGCACCCACCATAGTAACCGCCCAATACTCTACCCAAAGTCAAGTCGTGGCACAGCCACACCCACGTCAGCATCCCACCCCTGTCCAAGCAAGCCCCCCCCCCACCAAGTTCCAGCATCCACACAAACGTCAAGAAACACCCACCCAATGTTCGAAGCATCCCACCCAATCAGCATCATCACCATGTCAGCAGCCCCCCGCCTACAGTCAAGCATACCAAGTCAGAAACCCCCCACCCAAGGTAGCATCCCCCCCAAAGTGCAGATCCAGTCAGCGCCCCCCAAGTCAGCATACAGCATCCCAAGTCAGCCATCCACAGCCACAAGTCAGCAACCCGTGTGACCCCCTAGGCAGGCGTTGCCCCCCTCTTGTTTTGCAGACTAGCCACATTTTCGACCATGAACAGTGCCCCGACGAAGAGAATACATTAGTTCTTCGAACGGTAGGGCTGACATTGCTCTGGTTGCTGTGCTGTTCTATACTGGTGGGAGCTGGCACTAGGTCGCTGTGAGGTACAGGTTGCGGTTAGCAGAGTGCCTGAACCGCCGTGTTTGAGGAGGGAGCCGAGAACCACCCGTAGTTCTCCCACTGATCGATGACCCGCGCCGACGTCACGCGTCAGCTGACACGGAAGTGAAGTCCGTCGATCGTGAGGAGGAGAAGGGCCAGGACTCTGGGACCCCTGACAAGCAGCCGGAAAAAAACATCTCTGTTCCTGCGGTCTGTATACCAGAACCGATATGCCTGTTCCTACTACATTGTTGTAAGTGTTTTTAACCGTTTTTGATCACTCATAAACTTGACTATACTACCCTATGGGCCTTGTGCTTTTTTCTCCTTTTTTTTCCCCCTTAGTTACGGTGGAGTGTTTGGGACGAAAGCCAGATTGGAATTGGCTAGGGAAATTTGTCTTGGTGTAGCAATCGCTTAATTGGGAGTGGACACATTTTTCCATGACTTTGGATAGGATTGGGAGAAGTGAGATTGGCCTGTAGTTTGAGACAGTGTTTTTGTCCCCACTTTTGAAGATTGGGACAGCTCTGGCAGTTTTCCAGGTCTTAGGGATATGGCCTACAGACAGGATAGAGTTGACTATGGACGCAATTGGTTTGGCAATGGCTGGGGCACCAAGTCGTAGGAACCTAGATTGTAGTAAGTCGGGTCCGCATTGGCTGCTTAGTTTTAGTTTGAGGAGCGCTTGTGTAATCTCCTCTTCAGATACTGGGCCAAATTGAAAATTGTGGGCAGTGTTGGGAGGGGGTGGGACTATAGGGGTACTCCCAGGATGAGATTCAGGTTTGTGGTTTGGGCTGTGTTTTGCTAATAAGTTAGTGGCAGACCCCACAAAGTAATAATTGAATGCATTTGCAATGTCAGTTGGATTTGTCAGAGTAATATCCCCCTTAGTGATATTACTTGTGTTGTGTGTTGTGTGTTGGAGTAGAGTCAGCAATTTATCTTCAAATTATCCTCTGGATGGAAATAATAATAATAATAATAATGTTCTTGTTCTATCAGCTGGTTCTAGCACAACGTGCTGCTGCTGCCCTGGTCACTGACCCATCCTACTGTCCTGCACTGGAAAGATACTGTGTGCAGGAATAGTGTGATCCTAACTGAAAGGACCCAACACCAGTCTCCATGTGGTGGTTCCTCCAGGTTCTGATGCTGCTCTCCTCCCTGGGCGAGGGACAACCACAGCGGGGCTGCCGGCTCCAGGGCTGGAATATTCCAGGATTCTTACTTTGAGCTGGCGAAAGGTTTTTCCCACATACATTTTGTTGCATGAGCACGTAATGATGTTAACAACTCTCTTGCTATTGCAATTTATGAAATCATGGATTTTAAAATGTATCTCTTTTTGTTATCTGAGAATGATTTTGTGGGAGGCCTGTGGGGTACATGCCTTATCACCTTTCCCACAGGAAATGATCCCTGCGGTTGTGGGCAAGCGCAGCCCTCCTAGTGGGTATGGGGTGATAGTGACTCTGTACCATCCCTGTCTTTTAGGGTTTTGTGATCTTCTAACTTGTAAGTGTGGGAATGGTTCAATACTTCTATCAAATTCTCATCCTCCAGTGAGTAAGTGGCAGCTGCTTAGTGAAGATACGTTCAGATTTGCCACTGGTTATTATAAGTGCCAATAAAGCGTGTTTACTTCTTTCGTGTCATGCTCTCGATTTATTTTGTCGACAGTGTGTCTCTGTGTATATTTGGCTCTTTGTATGCGTCTAGACTACATTCTTGCTGTACTAATCTATATAGACACGTGGTCCTCATTTTCCATGCCTGCGTTGTTGAAAGTCTTGCCAATGTGGAGCATGTTACGCCGAAGGCGGAGAAATTGTCCCGTGGGTATATTTTGGACAAGATGGTTAGGGTGGTGGTGTCCGCTGTAGATGGCTATTATAGATAGCTGTGGGTTTTCTAAATAGTGTGGTTTGCAACGTACCATCATTCCTTTATAGATGGTTATGTCAAAAATATTAATGCAGTTAATGGAAATGTATGCGACAAACATATTAGTGGGGCGGTACATCGACGATATCTTCTGTTGTGGAAAGGCTTTATCAGATCTCTTACATGAGTTCTAGAAAATTGTAATAACAACCATTCTTTTTCCTTCCTTTGCAAACTTGCATAAAATGATATGCAAATGGATTTATAAAGGCACTATATTTTGGACAAACCATCTATAAAGAAGCTGATGGGTATCTGTACACACACTATTCAGTTAGAAAACCCACCAGTCTACTATAGCCATTCTGACGGCGTGGACCAGCCACCCTAACCCATCTGTCCAATATACCCCCCGGGAACAATTTCTTCCGTCCTTCGGCCGTAACTTGCTCCATTGGCACGACTTTACAACCAAGAATGGGCCCGAAATGAGCAGCGGTCTATGATAGAGGGTACAGCAGAATGTTTAGTCTAGAAAGCATACAAAAGAGCCAAAATATACACAGAGAGAACATGCTTTGACGTAAAATAAACGAGGACTGACACGAAAGAAGTAATACGCTTATGGCACTTTATACTACACAGTGGCAAGATCTGAACGTATCTTCACTAAGCAATGCAATTACTCACTGAGGATGCAGGATTTGTAAAGTATTGAATTCCATTACAGCACTTACAAGTAGAAGATACGAAACCTAAAAAGACAGGATGGTACAGAGTCACATATCAACCCATACCCAATAGGACGTGGCTTGACCACAAACCGCAGGGGTTCATTCCTGTGGAAGGTTGTAAGGCATGTACCCACATGCCTCCCACAAAATCTTCTCAGATAACAAAAAGAGAATACATTAAAATCCATGATTTCATAAATTGCAATAGCAAAAGGAGGGTATACATCTTACGTGCTAATGCAACACAAATGTATGTGGGAAAAACCTTTCGCCAGCTCAAAGTAAGAATCCTGGAACATCTGGGATCCATACGTAATAATCACGATACACCCCTGGCCAGACATGTAAATGGTGTTCATGAAGGTGTTTCCAACAATCTACGCTTCACAGGGATAGAATTGGTGCCACAGGGACCACGAAAGGGAGACTGGAATAGGCTACTCCTTCAAAAAGAGTGTAAATGGATATATACGCTAAAGACCCTCAGCCCTATAGGACTGAATGAGGGATTTATATATTCACCTTTCATTTAATATCTGAGCAATTTACAGTCAGGTTAAATATACTTAATATCTAGACAGACCGCATTGACCCTTTTGGGCGGACTAAACAGCTAGCTGTCACTCCTACACTCACTATACAACCTCTCTCACCCTGTACACTTGGTACATAATTATATATACATTATTTTCAGTGAACTCATATATGTTTGTCTCACTAACAGCCCTGCAGGACTGAATTGGGTATCACATACCTAACCCAGCCCTAATCTGTATTGGGTCAACATCCCAACTTATATATATCCGTTGGGTACAAATATACACCTAGTGGGACCGCTAAAGAGATACTGTTTACAGTCAGCTTAAATATATTTAACAACTAGAAAGACCGTATTGACCCTTTTGGGTGGTATAAACAGCTAGAGGTCATTCCTACACTTAACACATAACCTCACACTCTTTGTACCTACGGCATAAATATATATACAACATTCAGTGGACTAATATATGTATAGCCATACCACTACCTGCAGGACTGTTATGGGTATCACATACCTAACCTAGCCCTAATGTAGACCAAGCCTAGGGCTACCTATCTACTTGTATATATCTGTGGGGTATATATATGTACATAGTGGGACTGACATAGAGATACTCCTTTATCACCTAAGTAATGCACAGTCAGCACATGTATATATATTTAACATCAGCAAGACCATACTGACCTGCGGTTTAATAAGCTAGCTGTTAATTTTATAGCAAATACATAATCCATATGCTGCTTGTCTATATTAGTGCATTTCGTACATGTATGCACGCATAGTTCTCCTACTTACTAACCCCGCAACACGCATACAATATATTACAATCACATTACGTCACTCGCACTAAGAGTCATATGTATTACCTTAAGTATTCTGACCCATATCTATGCATATGCTATTCATATTGATCGATACGGCTACAATAACAAGAGCCATCTAATCAGTTAATTAGACTGAGGGAGACCAACCAATAGGGACTCCGCGTTACTATTCAAACACCCCCAATCCCGCCCCCAGGAGGTGTATAAATACATACTATAGAAGAGCAGTGGTACACTCCTCCCCCCTTGAAGAAGCGCCAAGAGGCGTGAAACGATCGTCGGGTGTCAGGCGACGCGCAGACCGATGACGTCAGCCAGGTTCTGTCTTGGAGCTTGAAGACGGAGCGGGAGGCATCCCCAGTAACTGACGGGTTACATCGTGAAAACGGGTGATATTTAGCACACTATAGACACGTTGCACACTCAAGGAGTACTATGTCCCATCTTTGAGGAGTAAACACTTTATGGGTATATAGATGCAACCTGTGTAGTGACGCATCGGAGACGGTCTTGGGCATATATTAGCCAGTCCTAGTGCATTAAGTGTATTTAGCTAGGCATACCTAAACCTATTGCCACACTGTTTACTGTACTATATACAGACTTATATTGATTAGTTCTGTATTAATGCACTTCCACCAACATATAGGACCGTCGTGACAGTATATTGATTACTAACATTTGTCCTATATCTATACACCCACACCAGGGTTTGCTGACTTGCTCCGTCGCTGCTTTCTTTAGAGAATTTTAAGATAATTTTTATATATATGTAGCGGTCATGTAAAATGCCTACAGTCATCTCTCATGATGGAGTAAGGCCTGGTAAGTGGGCATGCCAGCCAATCATGGAGGTTTCCCTCACAACCCTGGGGGGGTGTCTGTGTATGGCTGGGACTGGTCACATGCTCTGACTCCATGGTTAGTGATGTCAGAGATGTGTCAGCCTCAGAAGCTACATAAGGCACAGCACTGTGTTCTAAAGTGAGTTGCTGGAAAGTTCTACCTGAGTTGCTGGAAAGTTCTTGCTGAAGAGGAGTTCTGTCATGTATGATATAGAACTCCATGGGAGGCTGTGTCCAGGGACAGGCACAGGACAGTGATTCCTGCGGGAATAGTGAATCCCTGACTAGGTGATATACCTATCAAAAGGGAGCACTGGCGAGATGAGCGGCTGAAGATACTCCTTGTGGAGGGCAGTTGCCCTGCCGTGTCAAAAAGATGAGTCAGCAGAAACCCTCTCGTGTATCTATCTGGAATGAGTGTACAGAGAGGAGCACCACGGAGGAGTTCCTCGCCAGGATCATCCCCTTGCGGAACGCAGGGCCCTGGTGAGGTGGGAGGCGCTGCACTGGAACTAGGTGAGACTCAGCACACTACCTCAGCGCCTGTCTGACGGGTCATCCCCACACACCACTATGGCGGGAGAATTTAAGGAGTCTGTAGCCAGCAGGTGCACCATCAGGCATATTCACACTGTAATGGGGTCCGGTTAGACCACAGGGGCCAATGTGAGATTGGGTGGGTCAGGCCGGGCCAGAAACACCGTTACATTTGGAGGCGAGCTGCTGAGATCAGATCCGTCAACAGGACAGGCTTTTAGCTAGGTCACTTGGAAACAGGGAGAGTGTCTGCTGCCACTTTGTGCTGAGTAGGGATGGACCTAGGGGTAGTCAGGGGGCTGACGGGATATTGTCAGTTCGCAGGGACAACCTAGGGGCCTGAAGGGAGTGAGGGGTCTGGAGCGGGCTATAGCTGACCGAGTCACCTTGAGGCAGTGCTAGTTGGTAGGATGCCAGAAGGGATAGCCTGTTAACTTGGTCAGGAGTCCTGGAGAGGGTCTGCGCTAGGCTGACCAAGACAGGTAGACGCCCCAAGTACTGCATGGCAGAGCCAGCCAGAGTACCTAGCCATTCCAGACACTCACCGTAGGGAGCACAGACTGGGAGGAAGGAGTCACAGCAGACACTGAGAGAGTGAGCCTAGCCTGAGGTAGTGCAACACTGGGTCACAACTAGATAAGGTACACATGTGGTGGTGCATCTGAGCTAATCTTTATTGTACCGGTGTGGTGGCTGCCCCGCAGAGTGGAGCCTCATGTACGACAACTGTTATGAGAGAGTGGAGGATCCGCGTGGCGCGGAGAACGTAAAATGGCGGACAGAGGCTGATGGGGAGGGCACCCGTGGCGTGCAACCCACTGAAGAGCAGACTGTCGCTGAATTGTCCTTAACGAGTTTGCTCTGGAGCGGAGCAAAGGCCGTGGCTGCCCCGTTTTTATCCTGCCTGGGACAGCGAGGGGCCACCTTTGAAGAGTGTGAGGACATTGCAATAATTGGGGGAGAACCCCGTGAGGAGAGCGAACGAATGGACTTTTTGGGCTCAAAAGTCAACCAAAATGGCGGTTCCCGCTTGCTAGGGAAACCGCATGGGCCAGGCGCAGAAAAAATGGCTGCTGCAGGACTTGCACAGAGCTGGCCGGGAATGGCGCGAACAGCAGAGCCCCGCCCTGATGGGGGGCATGGCGCGAAAGCTATGGCTGCGCCGGGATGGACAGTGACTAATTCAGCCCCTGTGCTGAGTCAACCGTTGAGTTTATGGGACCCTCCCCTGATTTCTACCAGGGGGAGTGACTTTCAATTATGGCCTGTGGGGATGCACCCACTGGGCCCAGGGACTGATATCCAGACGGCGCCACTACAAAAAGTAGTTCCGGCCATGGAGGTGATTTGCAAGCAAAGGTACCTTGTGCAAAAAGCTGCTGCAAGGAGAAGGCGGGAACTAGCCGCGGGAGAGGACTCCAGCTCTGGGGAGGAAATTGGCGCGAAAACGCAGACCGCGCCCACCAGGACTGAGAGAGGTGCGGCCTTAATTAAGGGGCATGATATTCCCCTGTGGGACCCGCCCATTATTGCAACCCCTGGGGGCGGGTTCCAACTCTGTCAGAGAGGGGAGGAGCCGAAGCAGGGAGTGGCGGATCCAGCAACTTCCACCAGTCAGTTGCGAGGAACCACAGAGAAGGAGAGACCTGTACAGGAAGTGACTCCTGTACAAAGAATGGCCTGCTCCTCCACTGTGGGCACTATGGTCTCCACCCAGCCCTACTCAGTGCCCGGCGGGGTGCTGGTGGTGAGGGTGGCCAATACAGAGACGGTAGTCGGGCTCTGCCTACAATGCGGGCTGCCCGGAGGTACTGTGAATACGATGGCACGTTGCCCTCATTGCGGAACTTTGTATCTGTGGCCTATGCCCACATTCGTCCCAATACAGCCTGCTGACCCCCCGGTGGACGTGACAAGGCGCTCCGCCGAGTCCCCGGGCGCGCTGTGGATCAACCGCGCGAGTCCCGGAGACAGGGGACTGGAGCCGGTCAAGTCGGCTGGGTCACTGGCCATTGAGGCGGCTGGATTAAACCCCGCGACAGGGGCAAAGAGACTTTCACCCCGCCCCGCGACCCCTAGGTCGGGGCGAGGGGACTACTCTGATGAGGACCTTCGTGAGCTGGCGGTAGCAAAAACGGAGCGGAAAAGACAGACGGGAAGAACGACGCCCCGTGGGGAGGGTGACCGGACGTCCCCCACAGATCGGCGATCCGACCGACGGAGTCCCGCCATCCCAGGACCTGGCGGAGATGGGAGAGAGACGCCTACACCCCTGCGGATGGGTAAGCCAAAAAGCCCTATCTCTTACCTGGTCACAACAGACGGCGAAGCGCTGGAAGGGCCGCGCCAGGCCCAACGCGCACGTGGAGGAACGGCATCACTTCCGGTGGCGACGGCGGAGCAACCGGATGTCGTCATAGAGGAAGAGATCCCGCATGGGGGTCCAACGCGAGATGGCGACGCTTCCGGTTCCGGGGAGGACGTCACTTCCGGTGGCGACGGCGGAACCCAGGAAGGGGAAGCAGCGACGCTTCGGCGATTGGGGGACGGTCCCCGACCGCTCGTATTGCCCAGAAAATGGAGAGACGATCTCAGGACTGAGGAGGGTGAGACATCATCCTTGGACCAGTCTACGGACAGCCAGGAGCGGGTCGTAACCCCGTGGGGTCCCGTCCCATGCCCCTATACCCAACCCCATGCCCTAGCTAATGCCCCTACCCCTATCACACGGTCACCGGGTTCACCGCCCAGCTTGGAACTTGTGGACATACCTTTGGGGGGGGAGGAAAAACGGACTGGGGAAAGACAGCTCAGTGGAGCTACGGAAGGTGATTCACGGGGAGGAGGGGAATTGAGGGTGGCGGATACCGCACCCCAACCGGCAGTAAAGGCTCCGGGGTCCTCAAGGTGGTCCAAACCGCGATCCACAAGGTCGTCAGGGGTATTTTCATTTGATGACGACAGGGAACCAGGACCTAACCCATTTAAGGAGACCCGGTGGTGGGCCCCGTTATTTGAAGGGTACTCCGCATGGATGGACCGTACTCGGTTCCTCATCCGGCGGGAGGACGTGGTAGATTTCTGGTGGAGAGAGGGAGAGTTTACACCCGAGCAGAGGGACAGGGAATTACAGGAGAGGTGGTTCCAGCTGGAGCGTAGAGACATAGCGCCCATGGGTCCTGACACACTGTCAGATCCAGTCGATCCTGATGAGCCCCTATCATGGGTGTTACCTGGGAGGGCAGGTAATGCTGATCTGACCAGGGTCAGTAGGGCGGAGAGGGCTATAATAGTCAAATATAAAAAATCTCACGGGTTGGAGTATCCCTATGTTCCGGAGCCCCTGATGGATGAAATTGAGGACAATAGGGAAACGTGGCTCCAAGAAACTATAGAGCTGTATTTAGCCAATAGGGGGAGTGACATTGTAGGTAAGAAGGCGGAAGAAAGGATAGACACCCTGATGCGAGTGTGGAGCATAGGGAGAAATGTTCACAAACATAGGGTGACCTATGTGCCAGAGAGAGGATCACCTAGGCATTATTATGTTACGGTCCTGGATATGGGTAACCGGGAAGTGAGGAAACCTGACCCAGATCACTATTATTAAGGGGGTACTGAGACATTACGCGGGTTCGTGGCTGCTGGTCGGGGCGGGCTTGGCGGATGACTGTATTCATGTGTACTGTATTATGAGGAAATTTGTGTGATGTTAATTATGTTTTGTGTTGCAGTGCTTCCTGGAAAGAGGTATGCAAATTTAGGTCCCAGCGAGGACGATGGGATTCACCAGGGGGAGAATGTAGCGGTCATGTAAAATGCCTACAGTCATCTCTCCTGCTGGCAGTAAGGCCTGGTAAGTGTGGGCATGCCAGCAGTAATCATGGAGGTTTTCCCTCACACCCTGGTGGGGTGCTCTGTGTATGGCTGGGACTGGTCACATGCTCTGACTCCATGGTTAGTGATGTCAGAGATGTGTCAGCCTCAGAAGCTTACATAAGGCACAGCACTGTGTTCTAAAGTTAGTTGCTGGAAAGTTCTACCTGAGTTGCTGGAAAGTTCTGCTGAGAGGAGGAGTTCTGTCAGTTATGATATAGTAACTCCATGGGAGGCTGTGTCCAGGGACCTGGCACAGGACAGTGATTCCTGCGGGAATAGTGAATCCCTGATCTAGGTGATATACCTATCAAAAGGGAGCACTGGCGAGATGAGCGGCTGAAGATACTCCTTGTGGAGGGCAGTTGCCCTGCCGTGTCAATAAAGATGAGTTCAGCCAGAAACCCTCTCGTGTATCTATCTGGAATGAGTGTACAGAGAGGAGCACCACGGAGGAGTTCCTCGCCAGGATCATCCCCTTGCGGACGCAGGGACCCTGGTGAGGTGGAGGCGCTGCACTGGAACTAGGTGAGACTCAGCACACTACCTCAGCTGTCTGTCTGACGGGTCCTCCCCACACACCATCATGCGGGAGACTCAGGGTATGTAGCCAGCAGGTGCACCATCAGGCATATTCACACTGTAATAGGGTCCGGTTAGACCACAGGGGCCAATGTGAGATTGGGTGGGTCAGGCCGGGCCAGAAACACCGTTACATATAAGATAAAATTTTAAATAGATTTCACTTAGAAGTGTAAATTTATGTAATATTAAATAATTTTTTGTTTTGTGTTTTAAACCTTCTGGTAACCCATATGGTTTGTAAATTAGTTCTATTTACTCAGAGTTATAATTCAGTTGAGTGCAACCTTATAGGGATTTCTTCTCTGTTGGTCATCTTAGACCATTCCTATACACTATGTAACTATTTCCCATGCACCACTTTTTACTTATGTGATTTGAATATTAAGGTTGAGCAGTGGTTATACATTACCTAAACATTGTATCCAAATTAGATTACTGAGTGTTGCGTAAATAAGTGGTATATGCATTGTAAATTCCATAAAGACTTTGTGTAAAATATCTTTATAAAGATTAACGTGACATCATAGTCAAATATCATCTTTGAATTATTAACACACAGAATGAATCCGTATTAGTTGTAGTGGATACACGCTTAGAGTTCACAAGTGCTATATGTTTCTTTCACACCTCGCACGTATTCAAGTCACGTGACATAGGGCCTCATGCAGTAAGCGCCGAAAAGGCTTTTTTTCTGCATTTTCTCGCCAAAATTGCCTTCCTGATTCAGTAAGCGACGAAAAGTCGCCAAAATCGGCATTTTTTTCCCCGATAAAAACTTTTCGGCATGCGGGTGCCGATAAGCCACTTTTCGGCACTTTTCGCCATTTTTTTTAAATTGGCTGAATTCCAGTACCCCCGATCAGCTTTTTCGCTGCTGATCGGCACTCTAGAATTGAGATTTCTACGTCAATTCGTCCCGCCAACTAAAGTTGGCAAGTTGCAGGGGAGAAGTATCGGCAAGGTTGCCGGGACGGCACTTAGAAAAAATAGCTCATCTCAACATCTCTGGAGTCAGTGGAGCGGAAACTTATAACTTTATATGAGTGTTTACGTGCTATTGCTTGAAATAAAACTTTACTTGCCATTACAGTGTCGATGTTATTCACTTAATCGTGTCACCGCTTACGTTCATTATTGGCAGAACATCTTACTTATGAATGTTATTATGTTTTGCGTGTCACGTGACTGTTTATGTTATGCTGTGTCAAGGGAAAGTCCTATAGTAAACTCTTAAAGGAACAGTTCACATAATCTGAAACATTTTAGTTAAGTGTCCTGGATTTGATTATAGGATCTAAAATATTTGACACATAGCACCGATCATGCGTTTAGTAATGTTGATAGGACATCATTTTGAGATTATTTTAACATAATCAATTGCAATTCTCCAGATGGCTTTTAATGATGCATATGCACATTATAATTAGTTCATGTGAACATGTGACAATACCATGCAAACTTCAACATGTTGCAACGTTGTTTTGTAAACGTTTATTTCATGGTTGTATCCAAATGAGATTACTGAGTGTTGCGTAAATAAGTGGTATATGCATTGTAAATTCCATAAAGACTTTGTATTAATTATTTGTATAAAGCTTAATGTGATATCATAGTCAAATATCATCATTGACAAATTAACACACAGAATGAATCCGTATTATTTGTACATGATACACGCTTGGAGTTCAGAAGTGCTATGTGTTTATTTTACACCTTGCACGTATTCTAGTCACGTGACATCATCACATAGGTATTTAAAGGAGGGCAATTACCTGCGCATTGACAGCTACAGACGTGAAGATGCTACGATTGTTCATGAGAAGGCAGAGAATTCTATTGGAGGATAGGATAGCAGAGGGGCAGGATGTCCGAGGGCCAGGAGAGGACAGGGACAGAGGACCGGAGTGGAGAGATAGAGGGAGAGGGAGAGGACAAAGAGACGAGAGGAGAAGAGAGAGGAGAGAAGTGGTGCCTCGTCCACGTGTGTACCGTGAGTGAATGATTTTAGATGGGATGCGTGAGGAGGAGATCATCCATCGTTATCGTTTGAGTTCAGCAGCAATCTTATCCCTTTATGTAGAGATATACGTAGATTTAGATAGTGTAACAGCCAGAGGTCGTGCAGTCCCTGGTCTTGATAAAATGCTGTGCTCATTACATTATCTTGCTTCCGCGTCATTCCAGACAACTGTGGGCATAGTGGGCGGGGTCTCGCAAGCGTCATTCTCGCGGGTCTTTACCCAGTTTCTATGTGCACTGAATAGACGCACTAGGAATAATATTCATTTTCCTACAGAGCACACAGAGTGGCTGGAAGGGAGAAATAGCTTTTATACCATAGCCGGGATACCATGTGTGATGGGTGCAATCGATTGCACCCATGTTGCCTTGATCCCGCATAGTCAGAGTGAGCATGCTTACCGCAATCGTAAGCACTACCATTCTCTGAATGTCCAGGTGGTATGCGATGCCACGATGAAGATTATGCATGTGGTAGCCAGATTCCCTGGTTCCAGTCACGATTCCTCTATCCTGAGAAATTCATCAGTTTTCCATGCTTTTGAAGAAGGCTATTTTGGAGCTGGTTGACCGGTGGGTGAGTACATATTATGAAGTGTTACCAAACCAAAATGGTGTAGTTTTGAAATGTTGCATGTTATAATGTTTACACATTGTATAATGTTTGTGAATGTTTGTGCACGCTAGATTTTAGGTGACTCAGGATACGGAATTAGGCCTTGGCTTTTGACACCGGTGCCTAACCCTGAATCAGAAGAAGAGGACCGATATAATGTAGCACACATCTCTACAAGATCGGTCATTGAGCGGACATTTGGCCTGCTCAAAACAAGGTTCAGGTGCTTAGATCGAACTGGTGGGGCACTGTCACGGTAGCTAGTAACAGGGTATAATATGCACCAAAATATCTGGGTTGAATTGAACACGACTTGTGTGTTTGTTTTTTTCTTCTTCCAAAAGCTGGTTATTTGTAATTGTTCACCAATCTTTCTTTTTGCGTGTCTCATTTGCAGGTATCTGTTCAATATTTGGAACAGATGATGGCAACGCTTGTATGTTGACAGGGACCTGCACAGAAGTTATACCAAGTGTACCTGAAACATCCAGAAGTGGTGAATGAAGAACTGATGGGTCGGAAATATCCATCCTCTGATGGGTTAAACTGGAATTCGTGCTCTCTTGCTGTACTCCTAAACTGATTGGCTTGGCTTACATTCAGAACTAGTGCTTGTAATGTGTTGTTGAGATTTTGGAGTTCTTTAGGAATTTGTATGATGACATTTTTTATTTTTTATTTTTTATTTGTGTAATTTCTGATATCATCCTTTCATGCATCCTTTCATGCAGTGACATCATCCTTTCATGCAGTGACATCATCCTTTCATGCAGTGAGATCATTTCAGAATGGCGACGATTTTCTTCACCCAATATTCGTTCTTCTGAAGCTGCAATTGCAGAGAAAGTGTCACGAGCAGGAGGACTTGAATGCTGTGTTAATCCAGGAGTGTCAACAACTTCATGGTCACTTGAGTCAATTTGTCCCTGAGCGGAAAGATCTGGTTGTAAAAAGAAAAACATAAATAATCAACTCACATGGAACATTAACATTGTTTCATGCAATAATGATAGTGGTTCTCATAGTGTAACACATTGCATGTTGACATATTATGTATAATTTTTTGACAATAAATGATTTACTCTTTTGCCCACAATTACAAACATCTCGAGTCAGTGTGAATGATGAATGAATGGAAGATTGTTGTTACATCACAACTCATACTTGGTACTTCAAAACGCACACAATACATGTTGTGTAATGAAAGCGTACTGTTACGCCGATGCTGCCCGCAGACCAGACCCGTCCCCTGTGCTGAGGTGGGACGTAGGGATACACGCACCCGCAGCAAAGGGAGCGTGTCCGGAGTGTGGTGTTAGTGTTGCCAGGCCAGGCTTAGTAAGGAAGACAATACTTGCCGGTACCGGTAGTAGAGGAAGAGTAGTTATTGCCATTGCCAAGATCAGGGATTGGAGAGTTGCGGATGATCGAAGGTATAAGCCGTGTTACAGGGATGCCAGAAGTCACGAAGTCCAAGTAGAGCCAAAGTCGAGAGCCAGAGGGGGTAGTCGTCCAATCCACGTCAATACCTGAGGAGTCACTGAGAGAGTAGTCAAATGCTTCCATACAGAACTATGTCGAGCGACGAGTGATGGGAAGCACAGGCATAATAAAGCTGGGCAG